>WNYF01000149.1:0-68418 GCA_021396225.1 Sporothrix inflata | reverse complement strand
CCCCCCCCCCCCCCCCCCCCCCCCCCCCCCCCCCCCCCCCCCCCCCCCCCCCCCCCCCCCCCCCCCCCCCCCCCCCCTGTCTGTTGGTTTCCCACCCGGAGGAGAAACGACAAAAAACGTGCAGATCACGGGCAGGGATTGTGCGTCCGGGGAGAGCAAAAACAGGGTCAAAGAAAAACTGGCAATTTGGGCAAAAGGCAAGGCCAAATGGAAGAAAATGCCAGTGTGTGAAAAGTGAAAGAGGAGAGTAAAAAAAGAAAGTACCGTGAAAAAAAGAAAGGCGGCACAAGATGGCACTGCGATAATGAACGACGGCGAAACGACTCAAAGTGAGGTTGCATCAGCAGCGAGGAAGGAACTGAACAAACCCAGGCTCCGGCCAGGATTCGGGCAGGATGCGTGAGAAAGAGAAAAAGAACAGAACCGCCATCACGGAGGCAGACCAAACTGTCATAGTACGAGTACTAGTAAAGAAAAGACGACCAGGGCTTCCTTCCCATTGTCCCGGTCCCGGCAGCGAACACGGCCGGGGGCCAAGGTAGTGTCCGAGTGCCACACCCGGCTCGAGTGACAGCTGTGGAGCGGCTGGGTACGACGAGAACAATGATGAAAAGTGAACAAAGGGGACCAAAAACTGTTGAGACGACTTGACAGCGCCCATCACGAAGCACAGACAAGACAACAGGGATCGGGTGGAATGGAGGCCCATCCTCCTTGGCCATCATTGCCTCTTTGGTCGCAAGATGCCACTTTTTTTTCTGGCATTTTTGGATATTTCTTGGGACTTTCTTCAAATTTCTTGGGATTCTGGAGACGTCGTGGTCCTTTTCGGCACTTGCAAATTAAACTGCGCCGACAGTCTCGGAGGCTGAAAAGATGCCAGACCTGCGTGCTGGAATTGAATGACAGGGACCCATTGAATTGGAGAGTCCTCTTCTTCTCTCATTCGTTCATGGCCATTTTGCACTTGTATGACAGGCACACGGGAGCACAAGACTCGCTTACACCTGTAGTCGTCACTGGCCGCGGCTGTCCGGGGACCGTCTGCCGTGGGAAGGGGAAGCAAGACACGGCGGTGTGCACAGCAGGCCGGTGTATTTCAGGAGGAGGCCGAGTTTTGGGGTCACACGTCCTCGGAATACGGGGGTTCTCGTAGCCCAACAGGCTTATTGGCCCGAGACGCCAGGTCTGTATTGCACACGCTTCGGAAGATGCAAGCCAAAAGAGATGGCAAAGGGGCCCGGCAGCAATTGTCCTACACTCCTCGCCAGGAACAGACAGACACGGAGTGCATTGTATCACGATGCACTGCTCCGGGAGTTGCTGTCCATGTCCTTTTATTTTCAGATAACCAAAGCTCACCAGGCTCGACCGTGATGCCTCTTTTCGTCCGGCGCCACCTTCTAACAGGGAAGAAAACGGGAAGACAAAAAGGCCAATGCGGCAGTATCTGCTCAAAATGGCCCAATCGTAGATACAGTCTTCCCAGACACAATGGCGAAAGAGGCAACTCCCCTCCGCCAAGCTTTGACATTTTGCTGCGATCAGATACCGGTCCCTAGACCCAACCAGTTCGTCCGCCTTTCGATCGCCGGCGACCAAAGCGACAGGACCAAGAGCAATGGAAGACTGCAAAAAGGAACAGAAAACCAGCGAACAAAGCTTAAAAAGGGGCTGCGCGAAAGGGCCAAAGGGTCAAAGGGCCTAGATGCAACGGTGCACAAGATACAGAGGTACTTTCAAAATCCACAACGAAGCGATCCGAGCGCTGCACGACATGCCAGTTGCAGGTGCGCCCACGGGAAAGGGTCGCACCATGGGGTCGCAGCCCGCACGGGAGACAGAAACGAAGGAGAGAGAAAAACGCTCGTCAGAACCAAGCTTTGTCTTCGGTTGGGTCTCCTGTTGCGTTTCGTCAGGCGGGGAAAGAAATGTCCAGCAGGAGTGCAACGTCAAGACACAAGAACGGCCAAAACGTTGACAAGGGGGTGATGAAAGTGAAAGTCGCATAGAAAATGTAAGAAAAAAGAAGAAGAAGAAATATCTTACATCGCGTACGCCAGGGGCACGGGACTAACGAAGTGAAGAGCTCGAGTTTTTTTTTGCTCATTGATGGGTTTTTCTTCACACTCTCTCAACTCGCACTCTTCAGTGGCAAATTCTCCGCTGTCAGAAGGCTCCAGCCCAATGCGGCTTTGCATTGAAAGCAACAAATGCAACGTATTTCTTCGTAGTCCACTTTAATGGCTTGCATCTAGTGGAGATGTGGGCAGACATCAAGAGAAAGGGAATCTCGGTAGTCAAACGCAGCCATCTTATGGTATATCTCATACGCAGCTCATGAACTTGTGTGGGAGCAGCCAAGGTGTCCACGATGAAAGACATATCTCAAGCCAATCTCAAGAGGATGCTCATGTGGCTCAAGGATACGCATAAAGATCACCAGGTACATAAACGTAAACGTTGTACTTGTGCTGATCATATACGGGGCATCTACAGATCCCAGTCAGGATGTTATGTGAGGTTGACAGGACAGATCTGAGTTTTTTGTGATAGAGTTTAAACGTCGATCACTAGATTTGTGCCTGCCATGTCACATTCAGATCGTAGATGCTTAGCAACGTCCATGACAACATATACCAAGCATTGAAAGTTATATCAAAAGTCCTGGGGGTCTTAAAAATATGGTTCTGGACCCAGGTTCGATTAGAAAAGGCATTGCTTAAGGAGGCAATATTAAACACGATGACAGTGTTAGAAATTCTTGAAACAAAAAAAGCAAAGAAAAAAATGGACGGGGGACTTCAAACATCTAGAAGCGAAAACATATAACAATCGTGCAAATAGACTTTACACCGTCGACCCACCTCGCGGTCGGGGCGTATTTATCTTTAAGAGAAAGTTAATAATTCAAATAAATCAAATCAACATTTCCACGCTTCTACAAAAGTGTAGTGTACTTCCCAAGACCGCAAAACCTGGTATCGTGTCGAACCAGGCCGAGCGTCCACCTTGCAGCTGGTAAACTACCGGCATAGCCAAGCCGCGAGCATGGACTGCGTGTGTGCGTCTGCAGAGATGTGCTTGCAGATAGATGTGTGTGCGTGTCAATAAGCAATGGCCTGAGCTGCGTGGAAGCAAAATGTTAACGGTAGCCTTCGCGATACCGTATGGCGATAGTAGCAACCGAAGTTGAGTGTTAAGATTATGTTCTGTTTCACTTGGCTTACGACTGTGTAGGACACTTTCGAAAAAAAATTGGGTAGATAAAATAAAAAATTGCTGCCGGCTCCTTCCTTTGAAATTAAACAAAGCATCTGCAACAATGAAACCAGTGGTGAAAATAGCATTGTTCATCTTTGTTGTTGACAACAATACAGCCCCACAGTGTCTCCCCTTTTTCTGATATCACAAAAAAGAAACCTGTTCAGGAAGGGGTCCATGTATTATTCGTTTGTCTGTTTGTTCACAAACAAAAAAAATTGAACCTACAAACACATGATTTGTTATGATAACAGATCTTTACACCTCTCTTAAGACGGCGCCAATACGCAGCACTCTTTCCAAATGAGTAGCAAAATGAACAACGCGATAAACAACATCTCCAGACTTCGGCTTCACATCAAGACCTATTTAACAATGCTGCTACCTTCCCCTTTCTACTTCTCATTTTGTTCTTCTCTTCATCCACTGATACAACGAGAATCCCTGATCACTGGTTCACTCACAAAAACAAACAAAAAAGAAGTACCTCACTAAGCTTGACGTTTTAAAAAAGGTAGCCCAGGACATAACAAGGAGTTTCCTCTTTGTGTTTTTCTCTCATCTTCCCTCTATCCCCTCTCACAAATCCAGACATGTGTCGCGAGACCAACGTCCAGTGGCCCTGCAGTCACGCGCTCCGGACATTCAGGCCTTGCGAAAATGCCATCCCACGGAATGGAGAGGAGGGCTCCAGCGAGGAGGACGCGTACGAGGCGGCGGTCGTGCCGCCCGGTACGTTCACCACCGGCAACGCCGACTTCTTACCATGCGACGACCTGGCGTCGCGGACGGTTCCCAACCCCGCCGAGGTCCCTTTCTGTATGTATCCCTCGTGCATCCCCAAGTACTGGACGTGTTGCGAGTGCCAGGCGATCTCGCCCTTTGGCACCCAGAGCGGCAAAGAGAACGGCAAGCGTGCGGTGTCGTCGACGGGCCGGCTTCGGCGGCTGGCGCCGACGTTCTCGGTCCCCAAGAGCAACAATGTGCTGCAGACGGGCAACGTGTGTGGCGACGGACGGGACGAGGACGACGCGAATGAGGACGGCCTGATTCCCGTGTCCAAGAACCCGTCGCCGTGCCGGGATGTCTTGTGCGGTTGTGAGCCGGAGGACGACGAGGAGGACGTGCCGGAGATGTCTCTCTCGGAGCTGCACAGCATCCTCGCCGAGATGGCAGACACGGTCGCCCCCCTCCCCGACGACATCCCCGCCCACGCGGAGGCCGGCTGCGGCCACATGCGGTGCAAAAAGTGCCTGACCTGGCGTCGGTGCCCGTGCGGTTGCGTGTGCCCGCAGCTCATCCCCGCGACGCGCCGCAGCTGTTCCGTCTGTGTGCAGTCCAACTGCGACACCGTCGAGCGGATCGGCCTCCAGACGTTTATCGAGGAGATGATCTTTGCCGAGTGGGAGCAGCAGGTTCACGCCTAATTGCGTAGAGGTGCTTTCATATCGTATCTTCTTATGCTATAACGACTGGTTCGGATCACGGAAAACCCTGGTAGGTACCAAAAATCGGACACAGTAAGTTTTTACGTAGAGCACTGTTTTGTTTCAATTTCTTTTTCTTTTTCTTCTTTTTTCTTTTTTCTTTTTCTTCTTTTTTCTTTTTTCTTTTTTCTTTTTTCATTCTTTTTTTTTATCCTTATTCCTAATAAATGTTCAAAAAATATGCAAGACTGCGTCTGTGTACTTGTTGAACTAATAGACAATAAAAACAACTTTTTTTCCCATCAAAAATTTGACCCCTTGGAACCGCGAATCATTAAAATGTAAACATGGATTTTATTTGAATCTACCATATTGCTATACTTGTTTTCTCCTCTTATTTTATTTTATTAAAGAACCACTGCAACTTATTTTTAATTTTAGTTCTGCTTTAGTTTTTCAGATGTTTCTTTATATTAATAAATCTTTAATTTATTAACTTGAAAATGCAAGATGCTCTTTTCCTATTACAACGTTAACATGGATTTTACAGTTTCTTCGACAACTTATTTCATTATCATTGAATAAAGAGAGAAGTTCAAAAGGAGACAAAGAGAAACTGTCGTTGAGACCGTGAACGCATGCGGTTGTCCAGGCAAGCTTCTCTGAGTACGGAAGCATCCTGCGACGTCGGGCACTTTCACAACACACTCTTTCATGTTTCTTTCTTTCCTTCCTTCTTCTTTTTCTCTTTGACCTTCTCCCCGGTCCATTGATGCGCGGTCGTTCTCCAGACCGTCTTTCTCCCCACGCCAGCCGCCCGGCCAAGACGTTGGGCTAGCAGACCGCTATTTCGACCCGATGTTAGTGTGACAGCCGCCGCCGTTGATTTTTTACTTTCTCTTCTTTCTGTTTCTGTTTCCACGTACCCCGCATGACCGTCGATGCGTTGGAGACTTGGACTTTTTGTTGAGAAGACCCTGCGTTGAATACGCGCTGCATCGGAGGACGGCAAAGGCCCCCCGACTGAACCGGAGTATTCTTGCTGGTGCTCCTGCTGTTTCCGCTTTTCCTGCTGCGCCTGCTACTCCTGCTGCTCCTGCTGTTTCTACTGCGGTCGGTATGCCGCTGCGAATCCGGGACGGGTGGAAGGAGCGATGCAAAAAGTGACTAAGACATGCGCTGCGTAATTTGGCTGTCTGGGCTCTGGTTTTCTCCGTTTGTTCCGTTAACTTACTCCGTACAAGTAGAGCACGACATCTTGTAGCGCGGATCCTGCCGGTAGAGATAGTACGTACATGGCGATTTTAATTAACGAGATATGTGGGTGCCGCGGCGAATTTTAAACGAAGCAGGCGAGGCAGCAAGGCAGGGTAAAGCAAAGATCGAATATGAAAACGGCTTGCCAGCAAGGCCCAGATCCCGCTTTATGACGACACTGCTTATGCGTGTGTGTTACCCAGCCCGATCATGATCACGGGCCACGAGCAAATCGAGTGTGTGTGCACGAGCTGGGCGTGAGAGGTTTGGTGGACATTGCGTTGTACATTGTACATTCACTTTTGTTCTTTCCCATCTTCCATTGATGCGTTGGCGATCCGGTCGTGCCTTCCCTCTTCTCGTTGTTGGTCGCAGCAGCCAATGAAGACCGCCCCCGGAGAGCTCCTGACCGCAACTGTTGGAGGTGTCAGGTGCGCTGGTGGAGGTCTGGGCCACCTGGTCCACCCGACCTCTAGCGCTGTTCTTCCCCGCCGCTAAGGCCTGGAGATGCCTCGCAGCACTCCGCACTATGGCACTTCACCGTCGCAAAAAAGTGGCCAAAGTCGGCCGAAATGGGAAAGGGCTCAAGGGGGCGGAAGGGATATGCTTTAAGGTTTTGGAGGAAAGAGGGCTCTTGCCTCTTTCCGTTCTCGCCAGGTCGGACTGGACTGCACTTGCCTTTTTACTTTTTTGATGCTTGTGACCCGCCTTCCTGCGGCAAGGCTCTTCGCTGGCCACCGTTGTCACTGTCCAGTTTGAGCAGCCTGTTCCTTCTTCTTCTGTCGCTTCTGTCCATCTTTCCCCTGCCGTTCCTGTCTTCTTAATCTTCTTCCATCGCCTTTCTGGAATTCTTCCTCTTCTCTCTCTCCATACTCTTCTCAGACTCCCATCGCCGTTTCGTCTGCGACCCCGATCTCGCGTGCGCCATCTCGTCACCTGCCTCCTTACCCAATCCAGAGCTTCTCCAACTTTGCCAAAGTCAGACCTCTTTAGGCGCGCCACACAAAAACCCCCCCTGCCTGTGGCACGCGACCGGCAAATCAGCTCCAGGCAAATCCAGCCGGAGATTCAGGAGCAAGATCCAAGAAAACCAGAAATCGAAAGACAGCAGCTCGCCAATTCAGGGGGCGGCGGCGACGTCACAGCGGCATTCCAGAAAAGGAAGCGAGGCTTAATTGAACAATCGAACCAAAAACCACAAAACCACAAAACAAAAACAAAACGACCAGGGGTCGGCCGCAAAACACGCTCACACGGAGCTACTGCAACTGCAAACTGGAGAAAAGGGGAAAAGACAAAACCGAAGAAAAAGGGACAGGACGCACAAAGAAGCCAAAAAAAGAAACTTTGCAGAAAAACCAGGAAAAAAACCAGGAGCAGTCAGCCACTAGAGACATCCTCTCAAATAGAGAGACACGCCCGCTCAAACCGTTGCCGGAACCGCCACATGCTTCTTTGCACGCCAGCAGGCCAGTCAGCTTCGGACAGTTTCGAATCCACAGTGACCGCCGAGAAGCCGGAGCTTGCTTAGAATCCAAACCGCCGCCTGGAATAAAACTGCCTCGCAGGCTCTGCGTCTCGATCGCCCAACAGCCTTCATTCCAGCTTCTTTACTTCTTCAACGCGTCATCTGCCTCGTCACGAACGACCCCTCTATCTGTCCACCCACAATTGCGCCTGGACTGCACCGGACACGAAGCCAATTGTTCCTTTTCTCGACCGAAGGCGTGTCGGAGCTTCTCAGCGCGCGCGCCGACTGCTCGATTTTCTTGTCTTCAGCCTTTTCTCTCCACCTTCTCACACCACAATGGCGCTGCTCGACGCAGCACCACAAACCTCTTCAGGGCCGACCCTCTTTGGGCTGCCCATGAAGCAGGTGTCCTTGATCACAGTGAGCTTTGAACAGAGTCCCTACGGCGCGCAAATGGACGCCAATGGACCGCACAGTTTGCTAACGCGCCCGCGCTTTTTCCACAGTTAACCTTCCAAAACTCATTATTGACACTGATCCTCCACTACTCTCGGGTCATGCCCGGCGTCCCCGGCGACCACCGCTACTTTGCCTCGACCGCCGTCTTCCTCAACGAGGTCCTCAAGCTCGCCATCTCCTTGACCTTTGCCATCTACGAGGTCTCGCGCACCCTCGCGCCCCAGACTCCTGCCACCGTGCTGTTCGAGCAGATTTACAACTCCGTCTTCTCCAACGACAGCTGGAAGCTCGCCATTCCGGCCACCCTCTACACCCTCCAGAACACGCTGCAGTACGTGGCTCTGGGCAACCTGGACCCGGTCCACTTCCAGATCTTGTACCAGTTGAAGATCCTCACAACCGCCTTCTTCAGCGTCGCGCTGCTCGGCCGCTCGCTGTCCACAAAGCGCTGGTTTTCGCTGGTCGTCCTCACCATGGGCGTCTCCATTGTCTCGCTGTCCTCCACCGAATCGTCCAAGGACTCCTCCGCCGCCCTCATCATCCACGACTTCAGCGACCACTTCTTTCCGCGGTCCATGCACGAGCTGGGCCAGATGGTCGACGGCGTCGGTGAGGTTGCGCGCGAGCTCACCAAGCGCACCGTCGACCACGTCGCGAGCGGCGCTCTGCTCGCAAAGCGCTCTGCATCCTACGAAGGCATTAACGAAGACCAACAAGACGGGAGCGCCGTCCTCATGAACGCCTCGCTGGGCATTACTGCTGTCCTGGTCGCGGTGGCCGTGTCGGGCCTGACCGGCGTCTACTTTGAGAAGGTTCTCAAGGACTCGGCCAGCCCCGTGTCTGTGTGGACGCGCAACATCCAGCTGTCCTTTTACTCGTTGTTCCCGGCCCTCTTTGTCGGCATCCTGTTCAAGGACGGGGCCGACATTGCCGAGCACGGCTTCTTTGACGGCTACAACTGGGTTGTCTGGATCGTCATTGTCTTCCAGGCTGTCGGCGGCATTCTGACATCGCTGTGCATCAACTACGCCGACAACATTGCCAAGAACTTTGCCACGAGCATCAGCTTTGTTATTAGCTTCTTGTTCAGCGTCGTCTTCTTTGGCTTCCAAATGACGACGACGTTCACCGTCGGCACGCTCCTCGTCCTCGCGTCCATCTACCTCTACTCCGGCCCCGACCGCAAGCGCGGCCGCCCGCCGCCCATCACCATTGTCCACTACGAGAAGACGACCATTGACCGCGCGGGGACGCCCGTCCCCCGGATCCCGTCCCAGGACAATGCCAAGCACGCATCGCACGCGTCGCAACTCGACCCCCTCGACTCCGTCCGCACCATGGCCCTGTCCACGTCGCGCCCCTCCTCGCCGCTCGGCCACCATAACAGAGTGCAGGCCAGCCGGAGCAAGGCCCGAGACGAGTAGAGTCCGCTCGGCCCGGCGGATCTGCCTTGATACTCTCTCCTTTTTCTCTTTCTTTTCCTGGCGTCTTTTTCTCGTACTGGCCCCGGTCGTTCGTTTCGATTATACCACTGCGTTACATACATGGATACAAAAATTTCGGCTGGCTCTGGCCCGAGGCGGGCGGACGTTTGTTTTACGGCGTTTTTATCTTCTTTTTTTCTTTTTTTCTTCTCTTCATCTTTTTCTTATACGGCACGTGCATCCAGAGCTGGGAGCAATCATTTATGGCTAGGCGGTCGGTCTTATGGACATTACAACAACAAAATCGGGAGGGGTATACACGAACTGGCGGCTTGTTACTGTTACGGTGGTTGGGCGGACAATATTATCATACCATTTTCATATTTGCTAGGAGTCGTCGGTTCACGGCTCCAATGGAAGCTTTGGGAAAGCATTTGTCTTTATTTTGCTTCTACTGGCAGAATTGTGACGATGAAAACTGTCACGTGAATACGCGCCAATATCGCGACTTTGAGCTCCCAACAACCAACATCGGGAAGGAGCTATCGCGATGCGATGGAAGGAGCTACCATAAGTACGCCATCGTTCCTTCTCGAAGGGGCTCACGACATGTAGGCAGCTTGTGTTGATCATCCCATTTGGGGGACAGCGGTAAAAAGGGGGAAGCGATGGTGATGATGCATCTTCTTGTATTCGCCCCCTATTTGCTCTTCATGTAGCTATACCGAAAACGCCCGGCCGTCCACCACTCCCAATGCGCCGCAACCAATTCCCGGACTATTTTGGAACCAGTCGGTCAATCGAGTCTGTCTATGCCAATCCGCAGGACGACTACCATCCCCGTGGCCGAGCCTTTGGAACTGGCCCAAGAGCCACTGTGGACAAAGACGACAGAGAGTCTGACGACCTGTACCCCTACGCTGTGCAACCAATCGCTCGGCCGACGCCTGTGACAGCGACGCCGAGGACATCCTATCCGAGGAGCAGCGCTTTCCGACCAAACCAATGGGCCCAGTCAGGGACACAACCCGCCCCGAAACGAGCATCGGCACCTACGCCTGCTCCTGCAGCGACGAGAGAGAACTTTTTGAGAGAGTTTGCCTACCGCGAGCCCACCTCATACAGCGGCCGGGCCGTCTCTCAGGCTCCCCGGATACAGCCACCAACATACAGTGTGCAAACACCACGACACCGGACCATCCAGCCTCACAACTCCACAGACCAATCACTGCCACAGACTCCGTGGTCGAGCCGGCCGACATCTCGCCCGAATTGGCTCCGTCAACCACGACAAGAACCTGCAGAGACCTATCGCACACCAATGTACGGGAACAGTGGCTATGGGGTCCGGAGGCAGCAAGAAGAATTTGATCCGGACCCGGAGCCGGAACCGGAGCCAGAGCCGTACGTTCCACCGACTTACAACCCCTACAACCGGGGGAACAAGAGTCTCTACAGGGTTCCGCCGACACCTGCTCCTCCTGCAACGCGGCCACGGCCTAGACAATCACAGTTGATGGCTCCGACTACTTCTCGATACTCCTCCCCGTCGCCCCTGGCGGCCACCCGGGCACCGATCCAACCCAGGCACAACCCGGCACCGCAAGTCAATGGCATACAACTGATCAGCCCCCAAGCACTGGACAAGCGCTTCCAGGCCATCTTTCCCTACGAACACTTCAACGCCGTCCAGTCGAGCTGTTTCTCCTGCGTCTATGGCTCACGATACAATATCGTCGTGGCGGCCCCCACAGGAAGCGGCAAGACGGTCATCTTTGAGCTGGCCATTTGCAAGCTGCTCGCTAGCCGGGACAAGAAGGACTTCAAGATCGTGTACCAAGCACCCACCAAAGCGCTCTGTTCCGAAAGGGCCCGCGACTGGCAAAACAAATTTAAGCCGCTCGGCCTGCACGTCGCCGAGTTTACGGGCGACACGTCCGCTGCCGAGGTCCGGCGTGCACGCACGGCGTCTGTCATCATCACCACACCCGAGAAATGGGACTCCATCACGCGCAAGTGGTCCGACCACGGCGCTCTGCTCAAAACGATCAAGCTGGTCCTCATCGACGAGGTGCACATCCTCAAAGACACACGTGGCGCCACCCTGGAGACCGTGGTGTCCCGCATGAAGACGCTCGGCAGCGAGGTGCGCTTTGTTGCTCTGAGTGCCACGATCCCCAACTCGACCGACATTGCTCAGTGGCTCGGTCTCACGCACACCAGCCCTCAGGTGCCCGCCAAGACCTATGTCTGCGGCGAGGAGTTCCGCCCCGTCCACCTCGAGAAGATCGTGATCGGCTACAACATGGGCGGCGGGAACGAGCACTCGCTGGACAGCCTGCTCGACGACCAACTGCCCGACCTCATCGTGAAGCACGCACAGGGTAAGCCGGTGCTCATTTTTTGCTTTACGCGCAAGTCGGCCGAGAGCGCGGCCACAGCCCTGGCGGAGTACTGGAGCATGTGCGCTGCTACACAACAGCCGTGGCCCTGCCCATCGGTGGGGATCCGAAGCAGCGCGCGCCTGCAAAATTTGGTGACAGCCGGCGTAGCCTTTCACCACGGCGGCCTCGAGCGGCAAGACCGGTCATCAATCGAAGAGGCATTCCTTCGAGGACATCTCTCGATTGTCTGCTGCACGTCGACATTGGCTGTTGGCGTCAACCTGCCCTGTCATACAGTCATTCTCAAGGGCACGATGGGCTATCAGAACGGGAAGTTTGCCGAGTACGATGAGTTTGAGGTGATGCAGATGATTGGCCGTGCTGGACGGCCGCAGTTTGATACGAGCGCTACGGCCATTATTCTCACGCGCGCCGAGAACAAGGACAAGTACGAAAATATTGAGTCTGGCTGCCAGACCGTCGAAAGCACCCTGCATCTGAACCTCATTGAGCACCTCAACTCGGAGATCGTGCTGGGCACCATCACGTCGCTGCCCAAGGCCGTGCAATGGTTGAGAGGCACCTTTCTCGCCGTTCGGCTACGACAGAACCCGGACCACTACAAGCTGACCGACGAGACTACCCATGCGCGAACAACCGATGAGCAGCTGGAAGAAATCTGCAAAGCAGGCATTGAGCGTCTGGCGGACGTCGGTTTGATCAAGTATCTAGAGGGCTCTGACACCGAGTTCCGAGGCACGCCATATGGAAGTGCCATGTCGACTTACATGGTTCGATTTGAGACGATGGTGATGATGCTTAAGCTTGAAAAATCCATGACCATGGAAGAACTGGTACGTACTTAGGAAGGTAAATAATTCTGTTGATGGGTTACTGTTCTGACAGTTTTAGGTGAACTCCCTCTGCCACGCTTCCGAGTTTGACGAGTTACGGATCAAAAGTACGGAGCGACAAGCTCTTCGAGAGCTCAACAAGTCCCAAGACATTCCGTTCAAGTTCAAAGACAACATTATGGAGACTTGGCAGAAGATTTCGGTGCTCATCCAGGTCGAACTGGCCAGAGGAGTGCTTCCGTACCAGCAGAGGATGGCCATGGAGGCGAGACAGGCCATTGAGCGCATGCAGCGGCTTCTCGAGAGCTACATTGTCTGCATGATCGCCGACAACAACGGAGACGCTGCCAAAACGGCACTGGATTTCTCAAGGAGCCTACTCGCCAAGGCCTGGGAAGGCCATCCAGCACAGCTCTGCCAGGTCCCCGACATTGGCCCGGCCAACATGAAGAAGCTTGTGGACAGGCAAGTCACCACGGCGCTCGCGCTTGCTGACCTCGGTGCGGTCAACATTGAGAGGTTTCTCTTCAAGAATCCACCCGCTGCCATGAAGATTGCCGACTCACTACAGAGCTTCCCACGCCTTATGCTGGATGGGCATGTGGCAAAGGCCCAGAAGAGACCGGGCGAGAATGGCAGCGACGAAAGTGGAACGGAGGTGAACGCCGTGGCACGAGTAAAGTTTGGCTGCGCAAATGAAGATAGCCTCCCGCGTTGGCGGAACAAAGTGCCGTTTGTCACATTTCTTGCAACGACGGAGGAGGGCTCTTTACTTCACATTTGGCGCGGCAAGCTTCAAGAGAAGGAGCATGAGGTTTCATTTACTGTTCCGTCTACAGAAGCCGACACAGTTCATTGTCATTACACATGTGACGACATTGTCGGCACAATGCAGTCTCTGCAACTACCATGCGTCGAGGTCCCAAGAGAAGAGCTTGCTGTTCGATACCCTGCTAGTTCACCGACACTACAAAAGGGGGCACCAAATCAAAACGTGTCCATTCCAAGGGACCAGCTCCAGCCTGCAAAGAGGCGGAAGCTGCTAAACTATTCGACACACCCCATCACCGTTGGCAATACGGTCATCGACTGCGTCGACCTATCTTCTGTGGACGACACAGTTGGTGGTCCGGTACAGTCCCCACCAAACACCAACATACGCCCTCAACCTCTTATGAGCGCCGCCTCTCACGAAAGCCGCCGCGACTCATTTGCTTTCCAAAGTGTATCGTCCCGAAAGCCACGGCACCGTAGTGGCGGCGGTACCCAGCAGGATCCGCTCACACTGGACGACTCGGGCTCGGACGACTATGACGACACCTTTGACACGTCCATTTTCGACGACATTGAGTTGCCGGCCATCAAGGAGTCGCCAAAGCGCAAGCCTTTGGACGCAAGGCGCAGGCCGTCAGACCCAAAGCGCAAGCCGTCGGACGCCGGGCCTGCAGACGCCAGGCCACCAAAACGCAAACCCTCCAGAGTCGCAGTCGCTCCAGCACCTCCCGTCTTTAACATGCACCACATCGACACATTTGTCAACGACGAGGTCGTAGCCGAGACCAGAAGTAGCAGTGCACAGCCTTCTCTGCCCGCTAACAACGATGTGGATGGCACGAGAGACGTTGGGATACCAAATGGTGCCGTTTCAGGGCCTGTGGTGCCGGACACTCCTCTGGTGCGTCATGGTTCTGTGGACCTACGGACACGAGTAGAGGCCGTGAGAAGAGACGGGGAGATTTTGCCCGCTGTTACTGACGACATGCTGTCGCCGTGCAATAATGACTCCATGCCTCAAGAGAGAGGTGAAGACGATGAAGAACGCATAGTTGATGCACCGGAGACAGAGGTAGAGCCTCCTATAGAACCGCCAAAGGAAGCTCCCAAAGAGGCGTCGGAGCCCAGCTGGGTAAACATGTCGAGCAGCAGCATTGTTGAATTTTTGCGCGGGCATGTCAAATTTGTCTAGACGGCGTAAAAAGGCGTTTTGTTTCGTTTCGCGGGATATCCCTTCCACTTCAATCTCATCTTTTCGGTATAGTTTAGATGGCGTATGTTGCAATTGATTTTCGCTGACACAAATCACCATCATTGCACACCCCACTCGGACGTAAACATGTCGGTCATCCACATGCCCATGCCGCCGTCAAAGTCCAGGTTGAGGTCGTCGCCCATGAGCGACTCAAAGGGCAGGGCGTCGTCGGGGCCGGCATTGAGGAGCGAGAAGCTAAAGGACATGTCGGGCCGCTGGTGATGACGTATGTCTTCTTCTTGCCGTTGTTGCTGCTGCTGTCGTTCGCGGCCGTCGTCGGATAGTGTTGGCGGCGGCTGCTGTTGCTGCCGGTCTTCCTTGGCCCACCCGGCCACCCACGTCGCCTTGAGCATGTTCAGCGCTCGGGCCGACCGCGTAAAGAAGTCTGGGTAACCAGCCTCGCCCTGCGGTGGTGCCGGCATGGTAGGTGCCGTGGAGCTTCGGCCAATGGCGGCATGGTCGGCAAAGTAGGCGGCGACTTCGGCAAAGCGGTCGGCAATGGCACCAACCATACCGGGCACGTCGAGCTGGGCGCGGGCCCACTGTTTGTCCCAGCCGCAGCTGGGGTCGTCCTTTTCAAAGTTGGCGAGGCGGTAGATGACGACCAAAAAGTACGACATTTGGGCGACCATGTGAAAGGAGAACATGTGGAAGAAGGAATCGTCGGGCAGGTCCTGGACGTGGACGGCGTGAGGGACCGAGCCGTCGTCGACGGGGGGGAAGCTCGGCCGTCCTGTATCGATGGATACGCTGTTTGGTGGCTGTCTCTGCTGCTTCTGCTGCGCCTGTTGTTGCGGATCCGGCCTCTGGTTGAAGACGAGGTCGAACCACTGCTTGTGGAGGCGCAGACAGGTGTTGAGCAGCTCGGCCCGCTTGGTGTCGGGTCCGTTGCGCAGCCGCTCTTCGGCGGACTGGTTGGTGGCAAAGAGCGCAATGCTGTAGATGGAGGCCTCGTTGGCCAGGTTGGAGATGCGGCAGATCTCGAGCAGGTCGGCTGGCAGGTCCGGCGGGCACATCTGCTCGGCCTCGCGCTGGCGCGCCAGCAGCGACTTGACCTGAAAGTCGCGCGTGAGGCGCATCTGCGCAGCCGAGGTGATGGAGACGTACGCCTGTGGGCCGGGGATGTCGAGGGCGGCGCGCTGCAGGCGGCACTGGTAGACGAGCAGGCGGTCGAGCGGCGTCTCCGGGTCGGTGTCGAGCACGCGCAGGCACTCGTCCATGTGCTCGGTCCAGGGCAGGGTGATGGGCTTGCGGTGGAAGAGGGTGACAATGACTGTCACGAGGTAGGCGCCCAGGACGGCGCGGCGCTCCTCGTTGGTGCGCACGGGCGACTCGAGCAGCTTGATGGCAAAGCCGTGGATGCGGATGGTCGACAGCGGGTGCTGCTCGGAGGCGGCGGCGGTGTTGGCCGGCGGACGCGGTGCGGGTGGGTCACGGTCCAGCCCAAGATCTTGAACCATGGCGGTGGCCATGTGGCAGTACATGAGCATAAAGGGGTCACGCTTGAGGTAGTACATGCCCCAGCCCAGGAAGCCGACGATGCCCAGCAGCAGGTCGACGGACCGCTGGTGCTGCACAATGGCCTGCTCGGCGATCTGCTGGCGCAGGCGCAGGCACAAGCGGGTCTGCATCTCGGCGGAGCGGGCGCTGCAGGCCATGATGCTGAGCCACAGCAGGGGCCGTGTCTGCTGCAGGCGTGCGGCGGACGTCATGGGCGGGATATGCACAAAGGGAAAGTACTTGAGCTTGCGCGTACGGAAGCGTTCAAGTGCCTCTTCGGCGACGACCGGCAAAAGGTAAGGGATGTGTCCAAGAGTGTCGTCAGGACACGTGCCGGAGCCGGCACCCCGTCCGTTGCTACCTGGCCCACCTTGTGGCTTGGGCGCAGCAGCATCACCGCCATCATCACCATCCACCTCCATCGGCTGCTGAGAGCCTCCTATGCAGATCTCGTGCGGGCTGTAGGTGACGTGACGGTCGGCGAAGAAGACGGACGAGCGAGGCACGATTGTTCCCGATGACACAGCGGTTGCAGATGACGATCCGGGTGTTGAGCCGGCCCTAGATTCGTTCCGCTGCTGCTGTTTTTGTTGTTGGCTCAGCCCCGGCACGTTCTCCAGGAGCGACATGAGGCCATTCAGCCGGGCCTCGAGCTCATCCGTTTTGGATGCGACCGGCTTGCGGCCTGGCTTGCGCCGAGCGCCGACAGCAGGCTGGCAATCTTTCTTGAGACGAAGGCATCTGTAAGCCGGAGAAATAGGCGGTAAAAGAAAAGGGGCACGGGTCAACAATCTCATGCGGCTACGTCATCTTATAAATCGAGGAGGAGGAGAGAAAAGATGGGGCAAGGAAGGGCGAGGTTAGAGGGGGAAAGCTTACCTTTCACACGCTTTGCCGTCGCCGCGTAGCGTGCATTTGGCCTTGGCCTTGACGCACTGGTTGCAGGCACGGCCATAAGGCGTCGTATCGTGGCGACCCGGCGAGGCTGGCATGGCTGTGTTGCTGTGCCGGCCGGAGACAACGCAATGTGGTAGACGCGAGGCGTTGTGGATGATCGAGGGCCAATGAGAGGCGGTCGACAAGGCGCGAGAGACAAATTATTCGGGCGATAGGCCTTGATACCGGCCGACTATGGAAAAATGAAGAGGAAAGGGGGGGGTGAACAAAGTAGGAGGCACGACTGGCGACGCGATGTATATGAGCAGGACGCCGTCGGAGACAGTGGACGAAATCCCCCGTCGGCATTGGGGGAAAGAGCAGCCTGCAATAAGTGGGTCGCATATTTCATCCCTTTCTGCTTTGGTGCAGCTGCCGCGTCGCTAGCACCCGATCAGAGATCGCGCTAGTCCCGTTTAGTATAGATTGAATGCCGACGGCGTTCACCCTCACCACTTACACGCCCTCACATAGACACATCTGCAGCAAGATTGTGACTCTGGGTGTCGCGAAACAGCAGGCAGTCGGACTATATTGCTGCAGGGTGATTAAAATTTGACATGTAGTCGGAAATAAGCTTTCTCGCCTCCCGGAATGTGTAAAGAAGATGCCTTCACGTATGTTTAAATTGACGAGCCTCCCCGACTGCTCTGAGGAAGAGGAGATCGATCAACAAGCCATTCACGACACTCACATATCTACCGACACCTCCCTGCAATTCGATAAGACTTCACCCGGATTTTTCCCTGTTTTTTTCTGATATTTTTTGATACCCCCCACCACTTCCCACCGCCAACATGCCGCACGCCACGAAGACAGAAGAGTCGGTCCCCTCTAAGGACCTGCCGCCGCTGCCCTCCAACTTCGCCCCCGTCTTCTTCCGCAACCAGTTCCGCACCACCATCCCGCTGCCCACCAAGACGCTCTACCCCAATGTCGCCGGCCAGCGCGCCATCGTCACCGGCTCCAACACGGGCCTGGGCTTCGAGGCCGCCCGCCAGCTGCTGGCCCTCGGCTACTCCCACCTCGTCATGGGCGTCCGCTCGCTCGAGCGCGGCCAGGAGGCCGCCAAACGCCTGCAGGCCGCCAACCCGCGCGCCACCATTGACGTGTGGGAGCTCGACATGGAGTCGTACCCGTCGGTGCGCGCGTTTGCGCGCCGCTGCCAGGAGCAGCTGCCGGGCCGCATCGACAGCACCATCCTCAACGCGGGTGTCGGCCGCCTGACGCGCGTCACCACCGCCGCGGGCCACGAGTGCACCATGCAGGTCAACCACTATGGCACGGCCCTGCTGGCCCTGCTCCTGATCCCCGTGATCAAGGAAAAGGCCAACCGCAACGGGCCCTCGCCGAAGGCGCCCGCCATGACGATTGTCAACTCGGTGACGGGCCACCTGTGCAAGTTCCCGAACCGCGCCCAGCGCCCCCTGCTTCCCTCGTTTGACGACGAGAAGCTGCTGGCGTTCGACCCCAATGAGCGCTACGGCGTGTCTAAGCTCATCTCGCAAATGTTTCTGGTCGAGCTGACGGACCGCGTCGCGCCCGTCAACGGCAACCCCTTTATCAGCTTTGTGGACCCGGGCCTGACCAAGGGCACCGGCCTGTTTCGCGAGATGACGGGTGTGACACGCATACTTGCCAAGGGCTTCTTCAGTGCGGCCGGCCGGCCGGCCGAGCGCGGTTCGGCGACGTACGTGCACGCTGTGCTGGGCAAGGGTCCCGAGACGCATGGCTGCTTCCTGATGAACGCCGAAATTGCACCGTAAGTGATATGCCCCCCTTGGTTACTCTGTCCTCACCGTGTCTCTCTGTTAACCAACAGTCTTGCTGGCTATTATTATACCGAAAAGGGCCTGTCGGCACTGGTCTGGGAGGAGACGCTCAAGGAGCCCGAGTTTGCCGACGCCGAGAACATTGTGCGGTCGGTCCAGCTGTAGGAAGCGTTGGGTGGACCAAAGGTGGTGGTGCTAGACATACATAGATCTGCTTAGGGCCCACAGACGCCGTGTGTGGCCAGTCAATACCCTGTTTTATTTTGTTCTGGTTTGTTCTTGTTTGTTCTGCACTTTCTGTCAGTTAATATATTCTATCAATCGATACAAAGCTAGACTTCGTCTGGTGCGTCCGAGTCGTGTTTGACTTTGTCAACCAGTGCAGACGCTGAGAGCTATTCCCCCTTTTCCATTAACTTTCGAGCGACCATCGCTTTGATTCTTGCACTCATCTTCTTCACTCTTTTGGGCTTTCTCTCGTCTTCATCCCCTGCATCCTCTGCATCCTCTGCATCGTCTGGGCTAGGGCGCTTTGTCCCTGGGAGTGCATCTATTGCAGCGACTTTCGCGGGAGTCTTCTCAGTATGCTGCACCACATCTTCTATTGGATCGTCCCACGGGACCTTCGTCTTTGTCGTCATCGACTGTGGCCTCCTTTTTAGCGGTACTGGGCGCCTCCTCCTTCGCCGTAAGAACCGACGAGTGGCAACATGGGTAGGCCGTTCACGTCGATGCTTTGTCGAGGCACCTTCGCTGCCGCTGTTTGACACGTCGCCATCGTATTCACCTTCAGCGGTGAGAGAGAGCTTGAGAAACTGGACGTGCCCGCGGCATTTCCGGGAGGTCCTGCGCTTCGACTCACAGAATGGCATCAGCTTGGTCAGGAGAAGCCACAGGAGCCGTCGTTCGTTCCAGGGCCGCTCCCCGCAGTCCGCGCTCTGTTGGACGTGTCTGTGCGTCTGCCAAACACGCTCGAAGTTGTCGTTGCTGGAGGGCCCCAACCCGATCAATATATGCACAATCGTGATGGCGCACGAATACACGTCGGCCTTTTGTGTTATGGCCGTTTTAAAACTAGGCATGCGGCGTAACGACTTGCGGCGCCGCGAGTAGAGCAACCAGCGCTGCGCCAGTTCTGGAGCGACCGTGATCGGCGTGCCACCGGTAAAATACGGGTTCTCCTTGTCTTGGGCTAAGCCAAAGTCACAGATCTTTACACGGATGAGGTCTGTTGGGTCGTCCCTCATGCTGAATTCGCGGCGTCGGTACATCACCAGTGTATTGTCGGCCTTGAGGTCCCCGTGCAGGATCGGCGGTTTGAGCCCGTGGATAAACGCGAGTCCGTTCAGAATCTACACAAGAATCTTTGTGCATTCAAGCGTAGTCGGGGGCGGTGCTGCCTGCTTTATGTGAGAAAGCGGACCCTCCGGAGCGAATTCCATTGCCATGTGAGGCACGACAGGTCCGTATGAAGCGCCGAGAAACTGGATGATATTGGGCTAGATACGTTGATACACGACAAGGAGTTAGCTGGGTGCAGATGCTTCAACAAGTAGACAGGGAGGGGGCCTGATGGGAGTGGGGGAAGGTGTGACATTGTAAACATACATGGGTGGCTCGGGACATCCGCCTCATCAACCTGATCTCCTCGTGGAGATGCTTGGCTTTCGCGGGCAACGCTGATTTGAGAGCAAAAGCTGTTTTCTTCACCTTGTCAGTAACGTGAGAGACCGAGCCCATCGCACCGTGTCCGATCTCCGTTAAGTTGTAGATGGAATCATTGAAAATTGGCCGGTTTGGCCAAATGAGCGACTCTCCTCGGAGGTTGATCGGGAAGTTGTCGGGCACTGTGGGAAACAAGAGGCGGTGATCGGTCTTGACGGAGCGGAAGTGAAAGAGCCTGCGCTGGTAGTCCAACGACGTCGTGTTGAGTGGTGTCACCGCCACGCGGAACTGCACGGCGTTGTTGGAGAGGCCCAGGAGGGGTGGCGACACCACGTCCTCGAACGGGTCAAGGGGCCACTGGTGGCCCGACTTCTAGTCACCCTCGCAAGACAAGAGCGACGCGGGACCCTTGTATTGGGACAGCGAGGTGCCTCCGGATGTACTCATGTCGCGGACCACCAGCTGGTTGTCTTCGTCGGTAAATGTAAAAGAGACGTGGAACGGGGCGACATGGCCATCGTCGAGGAGGGCCACGTCGGCATTTGGCGAGGACCCAACCAGCACGCCGAGGGAGGTCGACGGTATGTCGCTGAAGCGCAGGGCGAGGCACGGGTCGTCATTCCATACGCCCAGGAGGTGGACGTAATACAGAGGGACCCAGGAGGGCATCGTCACACGGCGGTGGCGGTTCCGGGACGCGTTGATGGCCGCGAGGGCGCCGGCACGGCCAGATCCATTAGGTGCGAAAAGATAGCAGAAGACGTCGGGGTCGAATTTGCTGATTATCTTTGTGGGAATCAGGACCTTTGGGGGTTGCATGGCGAAATGATGTCATAAGGATGTGGTTGATGTAGCGATGTTGAAGCCGAATGATGACGGGACGGATGCGAAAAAAAATGTGTGTTGACAGAAAGGGGGAGCGCAAACACGACAACAGCACAAGGGAAGCTCAATTCAGGGGAAGTGGCCCAAGAGGCAACAGCCAGAAAGGCAACCATCTACTTGTCGCATGCTCCTTCCTGTATCTGCACTCTTTCCTCGCCGCCAAGAACATCCTCATCGCACCTTCCTCTTCCACGTCTTGATCACATGCATTTTTCCACACTTTACAATGGATTTATTTCATTCTTTTGCATCTATGTCCAATTACCTCCACTCCATCATGTACAACGTCAACGAGGACCTTAACGCGACAGGGCATCCTCAAACAGCATCCGCAGCTGGTCCTTCTCGCGCTCCAGCTCCGTCGCCAGACCCGGCGCCAGCATCAGCACACGCGCCTGCGGAATGGTGCCCTCGACCAGGTCCTCAATGTGCTCGCGGCCAAAGCCCAGGTCCTTGAGGCCGCGCGGCTGGTCGCCCAGCGTGTCCAGGAACTTGGAGATGGCGTCGCCCAGAATCTCGCCGGCGCTCTCGCGCTTGGCGTTGGTAATGTCGACGCCAAAGGCCTCGGCGGCTTGGAGGTGGCGCTCCGGGTTGGAGGGTCCGGTAAAGCGGAAGACGGCGGGCGCGGACACGGCGACGGACACGCCGTGGGGGATCAGCGGGGTGTCGACCTCGTAGCCCTGCTGCAGGTAGCCCGAGGGGTTCTGGCCCGAAATCGGGTAGGACATGCCGTGACACAGGTGCACGCCCGCGTTGCCGAACCCGACACCGGCGAGCGTCGCCGCCAGCAGCATCTGGTACTGGGCCTCTTCGTCTTCGGGGTCGTGCACGCTGCGCGGCAGGTACTTGACGGTGCTCTTGAGGGCTTCAAACGAAAAAATGTCGCTGATGGGGTTGGCGCCCTGGTAGGCCGGGCGCAGGATGGGGTTGGTGGGCCGGGGGACGCGCTCGGTGTAGGGGATGGCGGTCCAGGACTCGAGCGAGTGGCACAGGACGTCGAGACCGGAGCTGGCCTTGACGGCGGCGGGCATGGTAGCGGTGTTGAGCGGGTCGCAGATGCCGAGCGTGGGCTTCAGGTTGCGGTGGGCGATGCCGGTCTTGGCGCGGCGCGAGACGAGGTCGAAAATGGCTGTACCAGTAGTTTCACTGCCGGTGCCGGCCGTCGTGGGCACCGCAATGAGGGGCCGCAGGGGCTTGTCGACGGGGCGGCCCTTGCCCAAGGGTGCGTTGACAAAGTCGAGGAAGTCGGCGTCCGGATAGCACGTGTACAGGTTCATGAGCTTGGCCGTGTCCATGACGGAGCCGCCGCCGACGGCGACAAAGACGTCGGGGTTGATGGGTTTGGCCCACGCGATGGCCTCCAAAATCCTGGGGGGGTTAGCACACAACACACTGGGAAAACTGGGAAACCTGGGAAAAGCAGGATGGCGGGTGGGCTCACGAGCTGTCTTTGGGCTCGACGCGGGTCCGGTTGAAGACGGAGTAGTTGATGTTCTCCTCGCCCAGGGCGGCGCGCACCTGCTCCATGGCGCGCAGCTTGTCGACGGTGCCGTCCGTGACGACGGCGACGTTCTTGGCGCCCATGTTCTTGAGGTCCATGCCGATCTCGCGGGTGACGCCGTTGCCAAAGCGGATGGACGACGCAGCCATCTCAAAAGCGTACTCCTTGAGCGGCGGCGTCGGCTGGGGCGTGGCATAGCCGCGCTTGGTCTTGCGGGCATACGGCGTCGGGCCCTGGTGCTTGTGGTGGTGGTGGTGGTTCGGGTTGGAGTGGCACGGGCACGACGGCGGGTGCGTGTACTGGATGGTCCGGAGCAGGCTCACGGCCCGCGTGGTGGCCTGGTTTTGTCAGTTTTGTCAGTGTTTGTTGTCAACTCGTCTCCTCCGCGATCGGCCTTGTCTCGGCATCGGGCGGCGCGCACTTACATTTGGTGCAACGCGTATGGCGCCCATTGTGGAGGTGTGTATGATGTTGGGAAGGTCGAGAAGAGGTGGTACAGGCGTCGGTATGTCCAGAGAGCGAGGTCTGGGGCGAGAATGTGCTTTATTTGTGTCTCGTCGTGTCTGCCGTCTCTGGGGCGTCCAATCTCAAGAGCGGGGAGAGTTCTGGATACAGCTCGGCAATCTGCATTGGGACGTTTCCCCAGTCCCGAAGCATCCAATGAAGAGCAATGAAGACGAACGGCGCTTGCGGTTGCGGTGGAGCGGGTGCCGCACGCTGGGCAGTGATGGCGTGGAAGAAATTGGGGTATTGAACGGCTTTTGCAAGTGTTCGTCTTCATCTCCAGCTCGCCTAGCTCGCCCAGCTCTTGGCTTGCGATTGAATAGAGTCCATTGTGTCGTCCATTGGTAATGCACCACGTGACACTGTGTTTGTCAGTCGACCGTCCTTTCTAGCATCTTAACCGAACTGAGCCGTGATCGTTCTTTCCCTTTTCTTATAAACGTCTCATTCATCCGATCAATCGCCGTTCGTTCCTGCCTTGAGTACGTTGCGCATGCCAGCTTGCGTCAGGGGCAGTCTCCGCGGGGAAGGCACTGACGACACTGGCTCGACAGGGCAAAATAAAGTGCGGGGTCTAGCCCCAGTCCTAGCAGCCACTGGCAGGAGGCGAATCGGCGTTTTGGCTCATTGGCAGTGGGGAAGCTCAGGTAGGAAGGATCCTGGTTTGTAAGATAAGCCGCGGCGTCTTTACGTGTTGAAGAGCCCGATCAGGAAGGAGCAAACAAGCAAGGAAGCAGGCAGCCAGAAATCCCATCAAGGCAGCCACGATTGGAAAGAGTAGATAAATCGAGGGTAGAGAGAACGTACGACGTAGAGGGGGGCACCAAATATGAGCACAAAATAAGACACCGGACGCCGACAACTTGCACCAACAACAACCGCCATCCGAGGTTGCCGTCGGTCTTTTACAGAAGCAAGGTCGATCACAGACAGCACCGGGAGACTAGACAAAGTACGAACCATCCCACGTTCGACCGATACGATACGGCCAAAAGATGACTGCATTCCAAGTCACACCATCGGCTGCACCGCCTGCACCGCCGCGCCAGCGCCTGCGCGACGTCGTCCCGGGCATTGACCTCGGCGTCTGGCCGACGGGCGCCAAGAACAGCCTGACGGACGTGCCGGGCGTGCTCGTGCACACCCAAGAAATTGTGGACGCGGCGCGCGGCGTGCACACGGGCGTCACCACAATCCTGCCGCGGCACAACTGGTACGAGAGCGGGTGCTACGCGGGCGTGTTCCGGTTCAACGGCGCGGGCGAGCTGACGGGCAGCCACTTTATCGAGGAGTCGGGCAAAGTGGCCTCGCCTGTCATCATCACGAACACGCTGGCGGTGGGCGCGGCGTACCAGGGGATCTTGGAGTACATGGCGGCGCACCACGGCAACGCGGACGCGGGGATTGGGTACTTTTCGGTGCCGGTGGTGGCCGAGACATTTGACGGCTACCTCAACAACACGGTGGCGTTTGCCGTGCAGCCGTCGCACGTGAGCCATGGGATCGCGCACGCGACGGACGCGGCGGTGGCTGAGGGCAACCGCGGCGGCGGGACGGGCATGGTGAGCCTGGGCCACAAGGGCGGCACGGGCTCGAGCAGCCGTGTTGTGGAGGGGGTGACCAAAGACAAAACGTACACGGTGGCCGCGCTCGTGCAGGCCAACTTTGGCAGCCTGCGCAACCTGCGGGTCGCGGGCGTGCCGTTTGGCAAGATCGTGGCGGCCGAGCGCGCGGCGGCCGCCAAGCCGCCGCCGCCCCTCGGAGCGGACAAGGCCAAGGAAGAACGCGACGGCAGCATCATTGTAGTCCTGGCGACGGACGCGCCACTACACCCGCGGCAGTGCGAGCGGCTGGCGAAGCGGGCCACCGTGGGCCTGGCGCGCACGGGCGGCTACGGCCAGAACCCGTCGGGCGACATCTTTCTGGCGTTTTCGACGGCCAACCACGTGCCCGTACAGAAGTTCGGCAAGGTGCCCCCGACGGACCCGTTCAAGCCGCTGGTGCACAGCGTGGACGTGGTGGACGACGAGTCGATCAATGGGCTGCTGGAGGCGGCGGCGGACGCGACGGAGGAAGCCATCTACAATGCGCTGTGCATGGCGGAGACGCTGACGGGATTCCAGGGGCACACGGTCGAGGCGCTGGCGCTGGACAAACTCAAGGCGGCGCTGGACAAGTATATGGTGAAATAGGGCGGGGTGCGTCGAGGATATGAATATGAATGAACATCGGATTGCGGTTATCTATTTACCGTCTGCTTACACGTGTTACATCTTTGGCTCAATCTTGGCCTCCAGCTCCAGGACGCGCGGCATGTGGACGCCGCCAACGCGCACCTTGGTCAGGTCCGGCTCGTACCCTTTCTCGACATCCGGCCAGGGCCCCATGGGCGTGATCCCCCGCGGGTTGATGTCCTTGTGCGACTTGGTGTAGTTCTCCTTGATGTGGCGGAAGTCGGTCGTCTCGCGGAAGCCGGGGACCTGCCAGTACAGGTACGACAGCCAGTTGTTGATCTGCGGGTAGTCGTGGCGGATGGTGCCCAGGTTGCACTTGAAGTGCTGCACGTACACGGTGTCGAAGCGGATCAGCGTGGCGTAGGCGCGCACATCGAGCTCCGTCAGCTGGCTGCCCAAGATGAACGGCCCGCCGCCGGCCGCGATCAGCTTTTCGAGCCGGTTGAGCGCCGCAAACACCACGGGCACGGCCGCGTCGTACGCTTCTTGAGAGGTGGCAAACCCCGCCTTGTACACCCCCGTGTTGAGGTCGCGCTGCATCCACACAGACTCGGCGTCGATGCGCGCGCGCAGGGCCTCTGGGTACAGCGTGATGGCGGCCTTGTCGGCGGGCAGCAGACTGTTAAAGCCGGTCTGCAGGTCCCGCATCAGCTCGGGCGACTCGTTGTTGACAATGGTGCTCGCGTTCTTGTCCCACAGCACGGGCACCGAGTAGCGGCCCGGGTACGCCGGGTCCGCCCGGAAGTAAATCTCGTGCATGTAGCGGGCGCCGAACAGCGGGTCGGGCGTGGCGCCCTCGTACTCGTCGGCGGTTGCGGGAAAGGCCCAGCCGGGCCAGCCGGTCTCGTCGCCCTTGGGGTAGGGCTTGACGACGGTGACAGGCAGGATGTCCTGGAGGCCCTTGATGTGCCGAACAAGATTGGCGCGGTGGGCAAACGGACAAAAGAGGCCAATGTACAAGTGGTAGCGGTCGGCTGCGGGCGGGTGCGGCCCGTCGGCCGTGATGGTGCCGTGCCAGGACTTGGGGGCGCCGCCGAGGTGCTGGGCGACGGTGGACGGCGTCGGCCGGACCGGGGGCGGGGGTGCCGACGAAGCCATGGTGGGCTCTGACGGATCAGGCGAGGATGTGTCGGAAGCTGTGTTGGCGAGGAAGAACAGGGGCACGGCAGAGGCGGCGGAAACGAGCACAAGGGCGCGCCGAGCGTTCGGTGACGTCAGATACCGGGGCAGCGGGGAGAGGACGACGGCAGAGGCGACGAGCAGGCAGAGGGTGGCCGTAACATACAAATTGTCCATTGGGCGTGCAACGTGACTGGAGGAAAAGAGAAGAGACAGGAAAAAGAGTCTCCTGGCGATGGTCGACGACGACAACGGTTGTACTTGTGCTTGTTGAAGTTGGACATTATTTGTCAGCGCTCAGAATGGTGCAACGGCTGCCAACGTTTTGTAGTTAGGGGCGGATGTATGCCCTTCGGATAACCGTCTGTTGGCAGATATCCGGTGGTCAACACAGGCCATTAGAAAATCGATAGGAAAAGCGGCAAAAGCAAGTTTAACGGCAAGGCTGTGGAATAATAAGAAACAACGGCAGAGGATCACCAACTTTGTTCTTGGATGCGACGCTGACACAAACTGCGACTGAATAACAAGGCGAGGCTGTCAAAGGGTAAGCTGCCAGCATTTCGCCTCTCTCTCACCGGTATTATGGCTTGTAATTTAGCGACTCTTCTCAGCCGATTCGATGGAGCGAGATAATCTTGTCATGCATCTGTGCTGCTCCTGCATCCGCCATTGGCCTTTCTTTCTCTACTTTGCACCGCGTCTATTCCCGAATGTCCGCTCGCTTTACGACGATGGGCTGTTGAATGGGGTTTTGTGAGTCTTTTTTGCTTTCTTCTTCACCTTATTTTGCCTGCCCAAAGCGCTGCCAAGCACGAACCAGACAATCCAGGGCGCATTGGCTCGTGGACTGGGCTGAGCTGGGCTGGCCTTGCGTCGACTAGCGTCCATGTATGTCCTATTGTCGGAGAAAAGAAAGAGTAGAAAGAATGTCTTTTAAAAGTTGAGAATGCGTAGCGGTGACGGGAGAGTTGCGGATGCCGATGTGTAGTTGTAAAGAAGAAACACTTACAAATAAATGGTGCAAGAGGCGCAACGCTATGTCATTCATGGAGAACTCTACGTCGTATGAAACAATACAACCCGACAGAAAGACTCAGATCTTCAGAGCATGGAAGACAGGTACGGAAATATCTGCAAGATGCTCTGTCCTCCGCGATGGCTGGCACATTTGGAGTGAGATGCAACGGTAAAGGGAAGAAGGAAGGAAAGAAAAGACGTCAAAAGTCTCCGGGCAAGTCTTCTTTTTGCGCCTTTGGTGGAGCCAGCCGGCCACTTAAACAAGGGTCGAGGGGGCAAGGATCGTGTGAATGGGCACTTGAGCAAGTTTACGACGCGCGGGAAGCAAGAAAAGAAGACAAGAAAACGGAAAGAAAGGGGAAAAGGGTCCAGCCGTGGGGCCATCACAACTCGACAGCGGACTCGGAGACATAGAGAGAGGCTTGTTGAATTCCTTATTCTCCATTATCGTGAACGCATGAAGAACAACAGAAAAGTAACGGTGCTGTTACGTACAGTTCTTGCATTCCTGCAGCCCTGGGTGGAGTGTCCTCGTAAGGCCGAACGGCGGTCCCGCACGTCCGCTAACAGAAGGCACCCAACATCCACGCCAAAAGCGAGACGGGTAGCCATAAGTCTCGCCCGGTTCTTGTTGTTATTGTCGTTCTCGTCGTTTACCTCGTTTACTTCGTTTACTCCGTTTACCTCGTTTACCTCGTTTTGCTTTCCTGTTTTTGTTCATTTTTCGACTTCGTACGTTGGCTTCCCCGGCTGGCAATTCTTTATGTTGCAACTAGTGCTTTGAGAATATCGTGCTGCCTGGCCCTACGAGTAATACCGCGTCATAAAGACGCCGAGAAGTAAAACGGCAAAAAATATAAGAAAACAAAACAATAACACTTAAAGGGCGGTTTGAAAGTTTCCGAAACTGATAAAGTCACCGAAACCGATTAGATAAAATAGAGAAGAAGATTAAACGACCCTGATGGACTTGCCAAGGAATGGCCAGGGAGCTGAAGAACTGGGGGATAGTAGCTTGCAGCTTGCAGCTGGTCTAACACGAGGCCGTGAGAAAGTGCGCGAAGCAGTGCTACATATAAGACAGGCCCTGCCTCGCCTGTGATGCCACACGACCTCCAGTTCTCTTGTGTGATGTCTCTCGTATCTTTCTTTCGTTTTAGACCACAACATTTGTTTTCCATATCACGGCATTGCCGTTTTGAAAGAACTCTCTTGGGTTTTTTTTCAACTACCCACAGGTTACACGCAGCTTCACGCTCGACCATGGAGAGCAGCAACAAGAACATCAAAGTGGCCGTCATCGGCGCCGGTGAGACGTCTTCTTTGAGAACATCTTCTTATCGTATTTACGCCTTGATCCCCCACTGACACAGCAGGCGCCCTCGGTCTTGTGACGCTCAAGAACCTGCTCGAGGAAGGCTTCGACGCCACCGGCTTCGAGCGCAAGAGCTATGTCGGTGGCCTGTGGAAGTACACCCTGGACGAGACGACGTCGGTTCTTCCGTGTACGTTCCCCCTCTTGTGTCCATGAGAAATTCGCATCTCACATCCAACTGACATGTCTTAGCCACCGTCGCCAACATCTCCAAACAACGAGTACGCCACGACTTCTCCAATCGGTGCCAGTTCCAGATTCACAGCTCAACTAACACTGACTCTCCTCCTCTCTAGGGATGCTATACCGACTTTCCCTATCCCGATGGTCAGCAACATACCTACTCCACTTGATTGTTTTACTCCCTCATCGTTTCGTCTCTCACACAGCCAGATACCCCCTCGCTCTGCGCCAGCTCCTACATCGACGACTACCTCCAGAGCTACGCCGACCACTTCCGGCTGCGGCCGCGCATCCGTTTCAACACGGCCATCCGCTCCATCAAGCGGGACGACGCCCACAACAAGTGGCTGGTCGAGGTGGCGCCGGTCACATCCGACGGCAGCGCGCCCGTGGCCGAGACCCTCACCTTTGACAAGGTCATCCTGGCCACCGGCACCAACGATAAGCCGAGCATCCCCAAGATCGAGGGCATCGACTCGTTCAAAGGTCGCGTGCTGCACTCGCAATCCTTTAAACGACCCGAGGACTTTGCCGGCCAGTCCGTGCTTGTCGTCGGCATCGGCAGCACCGGCGGCGACTCCGCCGTCGCCCTCGTCGGCCACGCGCGCAAAATCTACGTCGCCCACCGCCACGGCGCGTACATTCTCCCCCGCCTCCACAATGGCCGCTCCATCGACCACGGCCTCACCTACAACCTCATGACCGTCCAGAACCTGCTCCACCGCTTCGCCCCCAACATGTCCGCCAACATGTTCACGTCGTTTGTCCAAAAGATCCAGGACGCCGCCTTCCCATCCATCCACCAGCACCCCGAGTGGCGCCTGTCGCCGGCTCCGCCGCTGCGCCAAAATTTCCCCACCGTCTCCGACGAGCTCGTCCCGGGCCTCGAGCGCGGCGACATTGTGTCCGTGCCGGGTCTGCACCGCGTCGTCGGGCCCAATTCGGTAGAATTGGACCCGGTAGAGGGTAGCAGCGAACCAACCACCCTCGACGACATTGACGTCATCCTCTTCTGCACGGGCTACGTCAACGACCTCGGCATGTCCTTGCTCGAACCCCGTGTCCACCCGGCCCGCAACACCAACCCCGAGTGGCTCGCCCTCCCCGGGTCCCGCGGCAAGCCCCTAGCCCGCCTCTACCGCAACGTCTTTTCGCTCGACTACCCGGACTCGCTCGCCTTCATGGGCGCCGCCGCCTTTGCCACGCCCGCGTTTCAGCTCTACGACCTCGCGTCCATGGCCGTCGCCCAGGTCTGGGGCGTCGAGCGCCACAACTCGTCGACACTGCCACCCCAAACCGAAATGGAGCGCCACGTCGACGAGCAGCACGCCTGGATTTTGGGCTACGCCCGCACGGGGCCCGTGTACCCGCAGCTCACCAAACAGTTCGAGTGGTTGGCGTGGGCCGACGAGGCGGCCGGCACCAACGTGAGCGCCAACCTAGGCTGGGGCCTGCAAGGGTGGCGCTTCTACCTGGGCAACCGCCGCCTCTACAAGTTGCTGACGTCGGGCATCTACACGCCGCACCTGTACCGCATCTTTGCGAGCGACAAGCGCAAGGCCTGGCCGGGCGCGCGTGCGGCCATTGAGCGCATGAACCAGCAGCTGGCCAGCGAGACGAAAGCCAAGCAGCCGTGAGGAGGTTGTTGAGGAGGAGCGTAGATATAGTTTCGAGGCGTGCCGTGATATTCGTTGTTTAATTGGCTTATCATTCTGTTCACACTTTGTTTTTCGCCTTTGTTTTTAATAGAAATCAATCAATTTATATAAAATCCTAGTGGTATCATAGTGTGTTTCCAAAGTCTATCCAACGTGGTCTTTCCAATGTGGTATTACAAAAAGGTATGTAGCATGTGTTCGCGAGAGAAAGTAAATAAAACGAGACGAAAAAAAAAACAGACAAAAGAGATTCACAAACGAAATAAACAAAAGAAATGCAACCAAAATTCAAAGCGATATTAGATGAGAATCAAGAAGTGACGTCTCGACCTCAGATTGTCGACTTCAACGAATTGTATTGTTGCAAGCCAGGGCGTTGCAGAGCTCACACGTTGATGTGGGGTCCATTGGTGTGCTGGGGCACGTTTTCTTTCGGCGCAATGTCCGAGAGCTGGTGGCCGGCGGCGTCGGGTTGGCCCGGCAGGGTGGCCTCGGCAAGCACATTCTCCTCGTCGTTGGTCGTCGTGCCGGGGCGCGTTTGCTTGGAAAAGTGCTGGTCGTCGACGCGCGTGCGCTTCTCGCGGACAATCGGCTTGCGGAACAGCAGGCTCCACAGGTACGGCGTGTTGACGACCTCGTGCGTATCGTCCTTCAAAATCCAGACGTTGCCCAGGAGCGTCGTCAGGCCCACGGACACCCACATAAAGGGGATGATGGCGATAAACGCCCACATGATGGCGCTGCGGACGGTGGCGATGTCGGTGGACGAGCCGCCCTTGTTGTTGAAGACGGTCGACATGAGCGTCAGCGTCACGGTGCCACCAAAGGGCATGGCAAAGGACACGATGCAGCTGATGGCGGCGGTCTCCTTGGGGAAGAAGGCGAGGCCATGCAGCGAACCGGGGTTCATGCGGATGCCGACGCCGTGGCCGGACAGGGCCATCATGCCGTAGACCAGGTTGGTGTACTGGGCATGCACGGCGTAGGCCAGCACGGTCACGCCGACCGCGGACGTGATGCCACCGAACAGCAGGGGGTGGATGGTCTGGCGCGGCCAGACGTTGGATGCGAACATGGCAGAGTAAGCGCCGACTAGAGCACGTTAGACGAGATCAACTAATGAGAATGAAAAAGAAAAAGGGGAGGAACTTACCAGCAAGACCAGGAAGGAAGTACAGGAGGGAGATACCCGCCTTGCTCGAGCTGTTGCCTTCGACCAGGGCAAAGTACAGGTCCATAAAGTAGAGGTTGGCAAACATGGCCGAGCCGACGCTGAAGTTGATCCAGAACAGGAGGCCAATGTCGCGCTTGCTGAGGAGCTCCCAAGGCATCATGGGGCGCTGCGTGGGGAACACACGGGACATAACGTGACCAGGCGTCATGAGGTACTCGTAAAGCACCCAGGCGACAGTCAGGACGAAGCCGATGACAAGAGGGGCGAGGACGTGAGCAGTGTTCCAGCCGAAGGCGCTGCCACCCCAGGTCAGAGCCAGAATGATCAGGCCCAGGCCCCAGAGGAAGAGGAACTGGCCGCCAAAGTCGAGGGTGCTGATGCGGGCCAAGAAGCGGCCGTGATGGGTCGAGATGTCGCGGCGCTGCAGCTCGGGCAGCGGCTGAGGGCCGAGGAGGTCGTTGCGCAGAAGGATGATGACCATGATGATGGCAACAACGGCCACGGGCAGGTTGATGGCAAAACACCAGCGCCAGTTGGCTCTGGAGAGGGGTTAGCAATGAAGACACGGAGAGTTAGAGAAGGGGAGAGGGAGAAAACGCACTCTGTGAGGTAGCCGCCAATGACGGGACCGATACTGAAGCTGAAGGCGGAGATGAGGGCAAAGAGCGTCCAGTGCACGGCATACTCCTTGAGCGAGACGCGGTCGGCCAGAATCGTGCGCACACAGATGTTGATGCCACTGGCACCGACGCCCTGCAGCGCACGGCCGAGCAGCAGAACACCAAAAGCGTTGGTCGGCGCGCCAGTGCAGATGGCCGAGCCGATGAGCATGACGACGAGCGTGGCGTGGATGGTGGCGTGGCGGCCAAAGATGTCGGCCGTTTGGCTCCAGAAAGGCAGGAAGGCGGCGGAGGTCAGGTTGAAGGCAGAAATGATCCAGTTGAGCTGTGCAATTTGGTCTGGAGATGTTAGCAGGGGTCAATAAGACAGCAGTGACGTTTTAAGAACTTACTGAAATCAGCCGCAATGAACGGCAGCGCCGAGGCGACAATGGTCGTGTCGAGACCCTGCAGCGTAAACGGCATCATGAGGCCAACAATAATCTTGAAGCGGTAGATGTACCGGCGCTTCTTCTCGGCCTTTTCCTCAGGGGTAGGCTCCTCCTTCTTGGCCTTCTTCTTCTTCTTCTCGGTGACGGTGGTCGGCGTGGCAGCCGGCTGCAGGGGCTCGATGGATTCGCCACGGCCGGGCTCGTCGCCGGCCATGACGCCGTCGCGGCTCACGGGTACGCCATTGATATTGCTGGCCAGTCCTGAAGCACCGCCGGCAGCTTGTCTCTGGCGCTCCTCCTCTTCCTCTTGCTGCTCGCGCTTCTCCTGGCGCTTTCTCTTGATGTACTTGTACGCCAAATACATGGTGAAGGTTTGTGGTGGTGTCTTGGTGGTGGTGATGGTAGTGGAAGAGGTAGTGATGATGATAATGATGTTGTCGTTGTTGTGATTAATGCCGACGATGGTGATGTTGGTGAGATGGTGGTGATGGTGGTGATGGTGATACCAAGGGATGGTAGAGGCTGTAAGTGTCCAAGAATAGTGCCAACCTGAATCCCAGATGGAACAGGGAGGTCGAGGATATTTATCTTTTGAGATGTGAGTAGCAGAAAAAGAAAAAGAACAATAGAAAAGAAGGCTCAAGGCAACAAAATTAACGATGCCGACCAACAAAAGCGTGGAGTGGAGGAGGAAGCAAGCGTAGATCGAGGAACCCAATATCACACGATACCCAAAAGGGGCATTAGAATGCGAGAAAAAAACGATAAACACAGAGAGGGAAGGCGCAGCGGACGACTGGAGTCTTCTCGCTGTTCTTTCCTTCTTTGTGGGCCAGTGCAGTGCCCGGTGGCCCAGTAGCACGTTTGGACGCCCGGGGAGGAAAGTTCGATCAGCCGCGATGCCCAATGAGGAAAAACACCACGAAAAAGCTTAATTTTCCTTGACTCTGACAGGGCAGGCGCGAACCATGGAAAAGCGATAACGACAGGCAAGGGAAGGGTTCTTTTGTTTGGGGAAGGAGGGACCCAGCAAGACAGCTACGCGGTGCAAGATACGTTGTGCCTCCACTCCACCTTGCGGAGAGCCTTGAGGCTGTGAACGAGACGATGGGGCGCGATGGGTGTCGTATGGGTATGGGGCGCGATGGGCCTTACGCGGATTGGACAAAGGCCGGCCTGACTGCCGGGCATCGACGACAAAGAAAAGGGGAGAGGGGGCCCTCAGAACTCTAAGAAGTCGAAAATGTGGTTGCCGGCCGGATGTTGCGCCGTCACAAGTAAGACGCACCACGGGAGGAAGGCACGATGCATGGGAAAGGGCAGGGGCGACGATGCGACCGATTCACAGACGAGAGGGAAGGAGCGAATGAGAAGGCACGACGCAACGCCTGTAACGCTTCGCGACGCCCACAAACGCCCTGTCATTTCAGGAAATCGAGTGCTGGCAGGGCAGTCGTGCATACGCAGTCAGACGGTGAAAAAGAATCTTATTTTTCTTGATTCCCTGTCTTTGTTGCCCTGTTCTGCCAATTGGAATGAGCCGTTGTTCGAAAACCAACCAACAACCAACTGGCGTGCGACGTGGTATGAAAGGGCTGAATGCAAGAGAGGGAAAGAACGTACAATCAAAGGAAAAAACCGAAATACGACAGAAAAAGGTAAACGACCCAAGCTTTGCTGCGCAAGAGCGATCCGGGCCCAAGCCAAGAGACGTAAGCGCGGGAAGTGGGGTCTGGTCCAGTGTGTGTGTGGTTGCCGTCCTTGCGCTGCGCTGCCTTCTGCTCTTCCCTTTCCCCTTGCAAAACGCAACGACCAGGCAAAACAAACAGAGGAAGGAGCGCAGCGCAGCACTCGCGCTATGGAGCCTAATTGGGTTTGGCGGGAAAGAGCTATGGGCTCGGTGGGCCCGTGGCCCTAGCTTCTGGCGGGCACTGCCAAAGCGGCGAAAGGTGTCGAGGCTATCAAACTGTCAGAGGCATTGGCATGGAGCTAGTCCTCTTTGGGCTTTACAATGCGAGTTTTTTGAGATGGAGCCCGCTCCACAAAAAAGCAGAACCTCACCTCAAACCAACGTCGCGTGGAACTACACACTTCAGATCACGCACGATGCGACGAGCGACGAGATTCTTTTGCGCCGGCGCGAGTCAGTCATGATGCAGAGTTTTTGCCAGGCTGTGCACGCGACGTAATCACGATGATCTGTGACGACGTTCGGTTCTCGGCGCCTGCTTGGCACTGCTACCTCGAGAAGGAAGAACAATGCGAGTTTTGGCCAGCGGTTTTGCCGATGCGCGGCGTTCTCGTTCTTTGAGATGAAGCAGGTGGCCGGTTTGACAAGCCACGCCTCCTTTCGTCGGTCATCGGCATGATATCCGAAATGTATGTGGCGAGGCGAAGGAGACGACAAGACCAGAAAGGGAAGCTGTAAGGCTGGATGTTGACACGTCCTTTGGTGCACAGCACACCGTCATTCTGATATCTACCAACGGGTGTCGTCGCTTGCACGGGTTCCGGGTTCCTGACCCCGACAAGCCACACCAAGCCCAGACGGGACAAGAGCTCTTCGTCATGTTAGAGGCTATCCTGTCGCCGTTCAGGTCTTCGCGAGGTTGTGTGGACCAGGTTTGACGACCAGCATGGCCAGCATGAGTTGCATAACCGGCACTTTCCGTCAGCATTGGCACTGCATCAGATGAAGAAGCGACGTAGCCATGGCGCGTCGTCGCCAGGCAGCCGTATTTCTCACATGCATGGGTTCATCACACTGTCCGAAGACCGACCGGCAAGATGCACGAAGGAAGGAGAGAAGAAGAGAAGAAGAGTAGAAGACATGAAGACGTAAAGACATGAAGACAAGAAGACAAGAAGACAATGGCATATGTTTATTCGTTGAAGAAGCGAATGTACCCAAAATACGAGTTCCCCAAAGAGGGAAAAGAGCAGCAGTCTGATCCCGTGTTCTCTGATTTCTCACTCCCTCTCCCCTAAGTCTCACATTTCTGTTTTCTCGCCAGACTTCAAACACGCATCGCGGTATCGACACTCCTACCCTCCTCCCCTCATTTCTTCGACAGGATAAAGACCTCGCCCTCGGCGGCGTTGTCGCTGCCGATAAACAGCCCGCGGCCCGCCGGGTCCCACGACGCCGCCGACAGCCGGATGCAGTTGCTCTGGGTCAGGCCATTGGCCGTGCACGAGCCCGGGTTCGTCGCCGCCCAGATGTCGTTGTAGCCCTTCATGCTGTCGGCGGGCGCCACGGGGTCGTAGCGGCCGTCGGCCAGTTTGGTGAAGGGGATCTCGACGACCTTGAAGCCCGTGGCCGGCTGGCGGTCCCAGGAGCCGTGGAAGGTGACGTACATATTCTTGGCGTCGGCGTCGAACGTGTTCATGATGGGCGCACTGTGGGCCTGGAAGGTGAGGCGCGGGCCCTGGGCTTTGCCGTTGCAGGTGTCGTCCGTGTAGCTGCTGTTGGGCGCGAGCACAAAGTGACTGCCGGTCTTGAGGGCCTTGTTGTCCGAGAAGGACGACGGGTCCCAGACCGCGAAGCACTGCGGGTAGCCGTACCAGACGTCGCGGGTCTTGAGGGGATCGCCGACTGGAGAGGTTAGTACATGTTCCATCGTGTCTTCTGGAGGACGCCATCTACTCACGGTAGTTGAGCTTCTCTGCCGGGTTGTCCTTGTGGATGTCGGTGCGGCGGCCGCTCACCGTGCGGGTGAAATCCTGTCATGTCAGTCAAGCGGCCCCAAAAATGACATCGTCACCAACCCACATCAACTTACATCGCCGCTGTTCTCCACGCCCCAGATGTGGCCGTTGGGGTCCGCCGTGAAGCCAATCTCGTTGCGCAGCCCGTATCCCAGCACCTCGCCGTCCGTCTTGTAGTTGTACCCGGCCGCCGGCGCCTTGCTCATGTCAAAGATCTTGACAATCGCCCGCCCCGTCGCCTTGTCCTGCGCCGCATAGTCAAAGTTGGCGTTGCTGCCTGCCTGCAAAATCAAGAGGTTCGGCTGTGACTGCACCACCAACAGGTTGCGTGTCGAGTGGATGCCCTGGTCGATGCCGCCGATCGCCGTCTTCTGGTTCGACACCTTCATCGTCGCCGGGTCGTACGTCCACGAGAACGCCGCGCGCTCCGAGCTGGCGTACAGCGTCGTGCCGTCGGGCGTGAGGGCGAGGCCCTGGTTGAGCGCAATGTTGCTGACGAGCATGGTGGTGCTGTTGACGCAGCCGTCGGTGCCGAATGTGTGCACGGAGATGCCCTTGGTGGCCTGCGACACGATCATGTGGCCGAGCGGGTCCCAGATGACGACGCGCACCTGCTTGAGGCCGCCCAGGATCTTGGTGACCTTCCAGCCGTCGGCGAGGGTCATGGCCGGGAAATGGGGTGCCGACACGCCGCTGCAGGACGCCGGCAGCGGTAGCTTCGGGATTTCGGCGCTGGCCAGCCCGGCGAGGGCCGCCGCAAGTAGTGTGAGACGCATCATTGTGCTGTGATGGATGATGTTTGCGGGTATCAGATGCACACGGTTGACGATCAAAGACGAAGAAGGACAGAAAGGACTGTAAGAAGGAGAGAAAACAGGGAAAGACTGGAAAACGCAATTGGCAACACTGCAGGTCACCTTCTTTTCTTTCAATCTCGTTCAACCACCCTCCTGCGCGCAAGCGAACCTGCGCATCCCCTCTCCGGGTTCATATACGCGCCTCACCCCTACGCCAATATAAACAAAGACGTCGCCAAAAGAGGGGAACGCTCGCCCCCGTAGATTAATCAAGTTCTACCCGATCGTGACGATGATGGGCATTTTAAAGTACGGGCGCGGAAGAGACGTCCCGTCATTCCTTGGGGAGAGGATGTCCATATGGTAGTTTGCCTTTGCCTATGCCTATTTTGATTCTTCGTCATATTGTTTCCTACGAAAAGCAGGATCCGGTTGATGGGCTCACTATGTGAGCCTCAGGAAGGTCAGGAACTTAGTTGAGACCGCTGTGGCCGTCGACAACAATAGCAGGATGAACGTAAGTCAGTGGAGGGGAAAGAAGGTTGAGGGTGGGTTCTTCTCTTTTTGGTCATCTCGCATCTACGTGGTCCATTGCTGCATTCGTCTGAAATTATCCTCCGGGTCAAATAGAGTTGGCCCTAATCCATGTCCGTATATATACGCATATATGTTGTCCTATATATTGTATATTGTGGACTGCCTCGGGTCGGCAAAAGACCGTCGACGCCAATAGACTTGGCACGGAAAACTCGGGGTGGGCGCGGAAGGAGAGGAAACGGAAAGGAAGATATCGAAACGCCTTCCTTGGGGGCTCCATTCCTCTTAAAATAGGTTTTTACCCCAGAGGGGAGCGCACCTCATTTGTGGTATCTGTTCTGTTTTTAGGATATACCGCACGCATAACGATGGATCTCAACATCGGCTCGGAGAAAAAAAGGACAAGCAAAAACGGGTGACAGCTCTGTGGAGAAGACTGGGCCAGAAGACAGCCAGGCCGGTAGTCGAGAAGGGTCGAAAATGTAGAGATAAGAGAGAGAAAGATGGGAATGAGTCTTGGGAGAAGATAGGTAAAACGAAGAAAAATGAGAGGTTGAGACGCAGGGAATGGAGATACGTACCATCCAATATCGTTTTATTCACACGGGTTCGGTTACTTGGCTCAGTTTTCATTTTCTCTTTTTTTTTTAGAACCATCTTGCCTCTTTACAGTGCTTGGCGATGAACAGCTGTGAGGTGACAACGAATAACCCAAGCGACCACCCGGAAGAAGGTCGCCGCTCATTACTGGCAATTCTAGCTTGCCGCCCTGAACTGTCAAACGACCTGTCTTTCTATCCATAATTAGATACATGACGATACCATACAGCTTCGCTTTCGATAGTTCACTGTTGAGTCGAGTGAAAAAAGATAGCATTTTTTTTATTAAAAAATTAAGCTAGAATGGAAAAGAGATTTGGTTTCTGTGGTTTCTGTGGTTACTTTTTTCTTTTTCTTTTGCGTTTTTTTTTAAAAAAAAAAGGAAGCAAATGTCTTCTCATGAGAAAATTGAATTGATGGCATTAGAGGTAAATCAGAAACAAAACAAAACAAAACAGACAAATAACAACATGTGTTCGTCTTCTCGCTTCAGTCGTCCTTACTAGGAAAGGAGGGCTCTTGGGAGGCGAGTCTGCGGGTGAATTGAGAGGACGATGACCGGCAATTGTGTTGGGGCAGTCCCTGGGCAGAAGAAGTCTCTTCCTCGTTTTCCCATACAAGGGGCCAAGACGGCTGGCATTTCCCTCAGACAGGATAAAAGAGAGATGTACGATGATAATAGCGCCACTCTTCCGGATCATTGCCAAGCCACAATGCAGTGTAGTGGGTAAGAGAGAAAAATGAAGGGTGATTCATTTGCGGATCGGCCATGCAGCCTCCCTTTCTCTTTCACACCTTGTTCGGTTCACGGAACAGGTCGTGCCTGGCTTTGTACGGTGGTATGATACACGTAGGAGGGTGTAAAGAGACTCAGGATAACAATAAACGCCGTGTGATTTGTAGACATCACATTGATTGATGTGACGTCCCCCAAGATGAAAATAAAAACGAAGAAAGAGATAGAACAGGAAGAGAAAAGAAAGATAACAACATGCACAATGGAAAATAGACATGAAAAAAAAAACAGAAGAAATGAAACTATGCATACAAGGATATGCTCCCCAACCCATCCCTCGGGGGTATGCTCCCCTTACCCACACAACGTATGTTCACTGTAAGCTTCGTACATCTCCTTTTACCGCCCCCCGGAGATTGCAAAGGCCTGCTTGACCTCGGCCCGCGGCCACTCGTACAGCACGTCGCCGCCGTAGACGTTGGTCGTGATGCTGCCGATGCGGTTCTCGACGTCCGTGTAAAAGGCCTCGCACTCGCGCACGACGTAGTTGACCAGGCTGTTGTTGGTGGTCGGCGAAGACGACGACAAAGTGGCCAGGGTAGACGCCTGCTCGTCGTCGGCGCTGCTAAAGTGCTTCTCGACGCGCTTGCGCAGCGTCTCGATGCCCTTGCGCACCTCCTTGGCGTCGTAGCTGCCGAGCACCTTGTTGAACATGACCTTGGAGTTGCTGGGCTGGGCGGCGACGGCGGCGGCCGGGCGACCGGCGGCGAGCTGCGCCTCGACGTTCTCCAAGTGCTCGAGCAGGCGGCCGAGCGGGCGCCGCATGACGGCGTTGAGGTAGAGGCCCATGTGCTCCGTCAACTCGTTGGCCGCGGCGTCCTTCCACTGGTCGAGCACGGGCAGGCCGCGCGGGTTGTCGACGTCCTCGAGGTAGTGGTTCATGTTTTCAATCAACAAAATGTGGAAGTTGAGGGCCTCCTTGTCCTCGGGGTCGGCCGAGCCGGCGGCCGCGACGGTCATGGTGGGGTTCTCGCGCGCAATGACCTTGAGGGAGTCAAACATGGAGCGCAGGATACGGTCGTACTCGGTGTCGACGGTGCGGCGCACGCTGAGGCTGGGGTCGATGTCGGCCAGCATGTTCTCGACGGCGGCGCTAAAGTGGGGGAAGATGCGCATGAAGCCGATGACGCCCTTGCGCTTCTTGATCTTGACTTTGGTTTCCTCGATAGCGCGGATCTGCTCGTCGACAAACTTGCGGAAGCGGCCCTCGAGCGTGCTGTGCAGTTTCTGCAGCAGGTTGTGCAAAAACTCCTGGTTCGACTGCCCCGTCTCGGCCATCTTGCGTTCCAGGGTGGCCATGACGCCGATGCCCTGCAGCGCCTCGGTCGACAGCACCCAGTCGATCAGGTGCTGCAGGTCCTGCTCGAGGAACGAGAAGACAGCCTCCATGGCGCGCGTGACGCGGCGCGCCAGCTCCCGGTCGGGTTCCATGGGGCGGTACCGCCGGAGGTCGGCGCCGCGGCGCTCAGCCGGCCGCGACGCAGCGACGGCGTCGGCAAAGTCGGCCTGCTGCAGCGTCGTTGCGTGGAACATGTCAATAATAAAATTCTGCTCCATCTGTACGAGCGGCAGCAGCTCGTCGAGCACGCTAGAAAACACCTCGTACGGGTGGTTGCGGCTGTCCCCGGAGGTCTTTTCCAGGTGGTTTCGGCCGGCGAGGTTACCACTGCCACCACCGCCGCCGCCGCCGCTGCCGCTGTTGCTGCTGTTATCGCCCAGCGGCGAGCGTAGGGAGCGGGCCAGGGTCTGGCTGCGCTTGACGGTCAGCTTGCGGGCCGTAGTGGCGATGCCCTCCTCCTTCTTCTCTTGGAGGGACGTGAACAGAATCTCGCTGTCGTCGCTCGAAGCTTTGCGGGCGTTCTTCTTCCAGACCATGAGCAGGTCGCGGAACTCGGACTTGTAGACCGGGTGGCTCTTGTCCTCGTAGATCTGGATGATGCGGTTCCAGTTGGGCAGGTCGGCCTCGCGCGCGTACAGAATCAGGGGGCTGTACTTCCACAGCAGGTCGCGGCCGACGTCGTGGTTGCGCGGGTCGACCTTCTTGGCGAGCGCGCCCTCCATGGCTTTGCGAGTTTGGGCAAAGGCCTGGTCGAACTCGGTGGCCATGAAGATGACGAGGCGCCGCAAAAAGGTGTCGCTCTCGGCCGAGTACATTTCCTTCTTCTCGCGCACGACGCGCATCTGCCCGAAATCGGTGTTGAGGGCGGCGGGTCCATCGCCCGACAGCGCGTCCTCGAGCTGCGCGAGCGCGGCGTCGGCGCCGCTACCGCCGCGGCCACCGCCCATGCTGGGGTCGATCTTGGACATGGCCTTGTAGAGCGTGACGAGGGCAGTCTCAATCTCCTCGATGCCGTTGGTCGTCTCGAGCGGCGCGATCCGCAACGCCTCGAGATCCTTGGCGGTGATGGCGCACGTGTCCAACAAGGACTCGAGCTCTTTGCGGAGCAGCTTCTGGTTCGCCGCCTGGACTTGGAGGCCTTGGCCCTGGGCCTCAATGTAGGCAATGTCGTCGGACAGGGTCGACAGTTCGACACTATACAACGTCAACAGGTTGTCGAGCTCCTCGCACTCGTCCATGGCGACGTCGATGCCCTTTTTGATGGCCTCGACGCGGTCGTCCTCCTCCTGGAAGCGCGAGAGCCAGCCGCCGGCCTGGGCGCGGTTGAGCTCGCGGTCGAGGTCGATCTTGAGGTCGTCCATGTTGACGGAGCGCATGTGGTCACCGGGGACCCAGCCAAAGTAGTCGAGCCACTTGGCGAACTCGGCGCCGCGCTTGTCCATGATGGTGGGGTCGACGCCGAGTGTCGCGAGGTACTTGGCGTCGTTGCCGACAATGACGGACTTGCGCAGTCCCAGATCGGCGGCGGCGGCAGCGGCAGCAGCGGCGGAAGCAAAAGCCGGTTTCGCGGCAGGCGCGACCTCCTTGACGGTCGACTGCAAGCTCGACGGCCGGCTCGAGTTGGGTACGGTAATCTTGACTTCGGGGATCGACCGCACCGAGGATCGCTCGGGCGTCTTGGGCGGTTGGGACTCGTCGGCGGGCGCCTTGGGCTTTTCGACCGAGACCGGCCGCGGCGGCGCCGGCACAACACCTGTGATGCCGTCGGGGCCCTCGACGGCCTTGGTCTGTGCCTGGCGCAGACGGTCGCCTGCACCGCCCGGACGCGGCTTGAACGCGTTCGCTGCCGTGGCGGCCTTCCAAAAGGCGTTGGCAATGTCGCCCTTGGACTTCTTCTTGATCATAGGGCCTAGGCCGGGGCGGTTGTCTTCGGGCACGGCGGGGACTGGCGGCGGTGCCGGTACGGACTCGGCTGGTTGTGATGCTGGTGGGGCGGTTGTCGGGGCGGGCGATGCTTGCCGGGCACTTGTTGCTGCGGCTGCGTTGTTTGTGGAGGATGCAACAGCGGCGGTTGCACCCACGGCGGCGGCTGCTGTCGTCGCTGCCGCTGCCAGGTCGGCCGCTTGCGGAGGCTTGGGGAGGGGTTGGGTCGGCGGTTTGGAGGCGGCCGAGGCCGCATACGAAGAACCGTTCATGGGGCTGCGCAGGGGCGGCGGGACCATCTCGGACGTCCGGGCGGGCGACGAGCCGTCTTGGAAGGGCGAGGAGCGGTTGGAGCTGCGGGGCGGGGGCACGACGTTGCCGCCGGGACCGCCAAGACCAACAGGGCCTCCATCGCGCGAGCGCGTGGAGCTCATCAGCGGCGCGGGCACGAGGCCATCGTCGGCGAGGCCCTGCGGGCGTGAGGGGTCCATTGGCGGGCGTTTCCGTTCGGGCGGCGGTTTGTTGTTGCCTCCCTCAGTTGCTATTGCGGGGCTGTCGGCCAGACTGGAGGACGCGCCGTTGATAGGCCCGTTGCGTGACCGCGGCGGCAGGCTGTTGCTGCCGTCGTCGCTACGGGCGGTCAGCGAGGCGGCCACAGACTCCTGGCTCTTGTTGCTGCCGGCGAGCCGCCGCAGGGCGGCCTGGTTGGCGGACCGGCCGGAGTCGATGCTGGTGGCGGGCGAGGCGGCGCCGCCGTTGGCGAGCATGGCGCTGCGCTGGTTGCGGAAGTCGGCGGAGCCCATGGAGCCGTAGTTGCCCGAGGACGACGCGGCGGACATGGGCTCGCGGGCGGATAACGGCGGCGGGGGCGTGGGCTGTGGCGGCGGTTGTGGTGGTTGCTGTTGATTCTGGGGCTGGGAGGGAGGTCTTGATGTCGTTGTGGGCGTGGATGCGGATGACGTCTGGAGCTGGGCGGGTGGCGGGGGCCGGCGCTGGGCGCCGCCCTGGATCTGCTCGAGCTCATTCGGGTCGAATCCCGTTAGGAGTGGCACCTTGCCGCCCGAGTATTTGCCGTAGATTTTGAGGAGACTCGCGATGAAAAAGCGCTTCTCCTTGTCGGTCTGGGCCTGCCAGTAGTAGGGCTTGCCCAGCGTAATCAGAAAACCGACGTTGCCGGCCCAGGCGCGGAAATCGGAGCTGACGTTGGCGGCGGTGTAGGACTCGATGGCGGTCAGGTCGTTGAGGTCCCAGGTCTTGCCGATGGAGAAGGTGCCGTTGGGGTTCTCCTTGGACTTGTGGACGCGGACGCGGCCGGACTTGCGCACGGCGACGATGATGACGCGGGGTTTCTCGGAGTTGGGCGTGCGGCCCTGGGGCGGCGGTGGGCTGGTCGGGTGGGAGGAGTATTCCTGGATCTTGATGTGTGTGATGTAGGTTTCGATGACGGAGCCATCGTCGTCTTTCTTGTTGAAGCAGCTCTCGATGATGCGGCGCTTCTCGTCCTCGAACCGTTCGGCCCGCCCCATTTCGCGGCCGCCCGGCATTGCCATGGCGGCTGCCAGGTGAGGGCGGGGTGTGTGTGGTGGGTGTGGTGGGTGCCGAAGTGCGTAGGGTGAGGTGAGGCCTGGTGAGGTCTGGTGAGGCCCGAGTCTGGTGATGTCAGATCGAGACGAGACTCGCCAGCGGTCCCCTTCCTATCCGGATCAGATCGACAAGACGGGCGGACGGAAGGGCTGCAGCATCTTTGTGCACAGTCGTCAGGGAGGGGGTCGTGAGGCTGGCGATGATGCTCGTGATAGTTGTGATGCTCGTGGTAATGCTCGTGATGATGCTCGTGATGATGCTCGTGATGCTTGGGGGTGGTCGTCGAGGTCGTCGTCGCGGGGCGCAAGGGGCGTCAGGGGGTTCGGCCGCGCTGCAGTCAATGGCTCACCGGTGAGCACGAGGCGAGGCGACAACGAAAAGGCGACAACAAGAAATGCGATGCAGCCGACGCAATGGGCGGGACAGGCGTGCGTGTGATGGTGGAGAGGGAGGTCGGCGTGGTGGTGGTGGTTCGGCGGGCGCGGATGGCTGGACCGTGGGAGCCTCGAAAAAGGAAGAGGCGCTGACGAGAAGGGGCGTTTTGGGCCCAGTTTGGGCCAGTTGGGGCAGGCGTGGCACGTTTGGCGGGCAAACAGAACGGCAGGAGCTTCCCACGAGGACAGAAGGCAACAAGGTCAAACGGGGTTTAGCGTGGGCTGGAGCACGGGGTCGTGGAGGAGAGGTACAACGGGCACGGTGGCGTTTTGGTGGGGCTCGAAGTACCCGACTGTGCTATTGCAGAGGACGTACCACGCCTAACAGGCAGCACAACTACGGCCCCAAATGGGCACATTGACGTCCTGGAATTCGTATTGTATTTTGTCTGTAGCTTAAAGTATTTATTGTAAAAATATTGACGACTTTTATTTTCCATGTAGAGCTCTTTTCCGGCAGTGTGGTGGCACCTTAACTGCCACTCTGTTAGCAGATACTTTCCCAGCCTTGCTCCTTCCTTCCAGGTTTTCTTAACGCGCCCCTATTATCGCCTCGGCATCGCTCTTCCCGTGTTTCCCTGCTGTAAGAAGACGACGGTGGTTGGAATCACGGAAGGAGCCCAATTGACTGGGACCTGCCTCACTCGCTCGAGAGAAACGTCCAGAAAGTGAGAATGCGAGCAACTTGATAGAGCATTGCAGCTTATGGGGTGGTTGAGCGAATTGACGGCGGCGAGGACTGTTGGCCCTGTTGACGCTCTTGAGCTAAGCCATCGGTACTTGCATCAACCTCTGTTACAGGCAAGAATGCCCTGCAGCAGATACGTCACTCTCTCCAGTTCTCACCCGGCAGTATCTCGTCAACATTTCTACGATGTTTACCGGTTGCATAAAATCAAGAAAATTGTAAAGATAAATATGTAGAATCTATGTAAGCTATCTGAAATATATACAGTGCCAGGAGGCCATTCCCCCCTTGCGGTTATGCTCCATCTTCTATACGTGGTGCAGGGACTGACGAAAAGAAAGAAAAGACGCCGTGGAAACGAAAAACGCAGTCCAAAAAACAGACCCAGAAGAACGTGCTATCCAGTATAAGAAACATCCTCCATTACTATACCCCCGGATCACGACCGGCCCTCACTCGTACGTACACGACACGGTGTTGCCGTGCGAGGTCGAGCAGTCCGTCAAGACATTGCCGTTCTGCTGCATGTTGATGACGGTCGCGCCCGTCACGCCCAGCTTCGTGCCCGTCGTCTGCGTCACGCTGCAGTTGGTAAACGTCACGGTGCCAAAGTCGGCCATGGGCTTGAGGCTGTTGCCCGTCACGAAATCCTCGACGATCCAGTCGGCGTTCTCCTGGCACAGCGGCGACGATTCCCCCGAAAAGGTATGGGACACACTGAGACCCGTCGTCAGGTTCTCGACGAGCACCTTCCCAGACGTGGTGCTGCTGCTCGCGGCCGTCAGCCGGATAATGTCGCCGGCGTGAATGGCGAAATTGACAAAGTTGTAGGCGTAGTCCGGGTACCACTCGAACCAGGCGTCGTAGGACACAGAATTGCCCTGGATGTTAAAGTCGAGGCCGACTTGCAGGATGGTGCTTTGGCACGACGAGCCGTCGATGCCGACCCAGGCCGAGGCGGCGTACTCGGTGGACGACGAGGCGCCCGGGGGCAGGCGGGGCGTGGGCACGGCAAAGGTGCCCGTCACGAGCTGGAAATTGCTGCCGTCGAGCACGGCGCCGGCCCAGTTGCTGGAGTAGGTGGAGTCGCTGGCGCCGTGTGTGTTTTGGTTGCTGCTGCTGTTGCTACCACCGACCGCATTGACTTTGTACGGCCCGCCTTGTTGGTGGCCCGGGCCGGCGGCGACGATTTTGGGAGACGACTGGTGCGCCCGGGCGCTGCGTCGGGCGGCACGGGGTATCCGGGGTTTGAGGGCCACGGGCGAAGCGAGGACTGTCTCGGCGCCCAAGAGGACGGCGGCCACCGCAGCAGAGAACCTCATGGCTTGGGTGCTGTGATGTGATGGGATGTATAAACGGAGGGAAAGTGCTGATTTCGAAAGGACCAAGAACGATAGAGTACGGTAGGCAAGGCGGGAGACAGCGCAAAGGTTGAGCTAAAAGGACTGGTGATGGGACGGCAAACAATGCTAAGAGCGGCGGATGAGGGCCTGCAAAGAAGAGGCTCTGAACGTTAGATACGGAAGAAGACCAGGGACTGGGGTGGAAACTGGACTTATAAACGATTCATCGAGAATGGCCGGGTGTCTAGACCGTCATGGCGAGGCTGGGCAGGATGAGAGGCAGACAATACGAGAAAGGATGAGAAAGGACCTCGACGAAAAGAACGTGAGGCTGGTGATGCCACGGGGGCCCGACACTGCGCTGCTCTAAATGTCCGCATTCCAGGCAGGGCGTTAACAAAGGGACTTTGAAGAGGCGACTCTGGGCAGCAGCTTGGCCCCATCGTTAGAGGTCAATGACCGGCAGCGGGTCCGGAGGAGCATCGACGTCAAGCAGCTAGTGAGACAGGTGAACACGAAAGACGGTCTAGACGAGATGGGTGGAGACGGAATTTGGGGGAGATCAGAAGGCTGTAAGGGTGTGCTTGAATCTACAAGTATGGAGTACGTGGGCGTGGGGTGTGGAAGAGAGGAGAACAGAGGAGGTTGAATGAAAGAACGGCACGGCATGATGAGGTGGCCAACAAAGTACGCGTGTCTATGGGCGTGGGAAGCATGAAGGTGGTTGGTCTCATGGGAGAACCGTTTTTGAATTCCATTGAGATGTTCTGTTCTATTTCCATTTCTATTTCTATTTACATCTATTTACAAGTTCAAGTGTGAACTTGCCAAAGAAGAGGCCTTGGAAAAAAACAGGGAAACCATAGTTGCAAAAATCAGAGCATTGGTTAAAGGCGGCTAAAGAGGGCATGGGTAGAAGAAGCAAGGAAGCATGAGCAAAAGATGCTTCAGAGTTAGATGGGAAGTGGTCATGAAGAGCAAAAGGAATAGGAAGAAGAAGGCACAAAAAAGACAGGGAAGTCTAATTCACACGTCGAAAAAGAAATGGCAGCAAAATACCAGCAAAAGGCTGTGTAAGTGAAAGTGTGAGTGGTCGCTCAGGGACGAACAAACAGAATTCGTTTCTACGGCGTCAACAAGATACGCTAAAGCGCTGGGCAATGGCGCTGTGAGACCCCGACAGGCGCGGCTAGACGCCAAAACAGCAGGGATCGTCACTTTGCCAGGCGACAAAAAGGAAAAAACGAACACAGATGGAATGAAGACACTGCCGATCGGACGGAACGACGGCAGGCTGGGGGCAATGTGTGTCTCCGGTGTGCAGAAGTGTGCAGAAATAAGAATGGAGAGAACCAAGGGAATGCATTACGAGTCCTCCAAGCGAGCCATAAAGTTTCGATCGTGATAAAGTGTGCAGCTGCGATCGAGCTCAAGAAAGCCGAGAGGAAGATTTCGCCTCGTGCGCTGTCGATCAGCACTATGATTACGAACGCAAGGACGAAGAAGAGGAAACGAAGATGAATGAGGATGAAAAATTATTCAGGATCGGAAATCTAGACGGCCAAGATGCAAGATGAGATCGGTGGCTGGCAGGGCTGGGCACGAGGTGTCATGCATCGCCGCATGAATAAGGACTGGAAAAATAGGAAGGAACTCAGAGGCCACGATCGAGTACCGAGGCATCGAAATGTAGGAATATTATGAAATCAAGGATAAGTAAAAAATGTGACAAGCAAAAAGGACCACGATACATATAAATGTGGCTGGTCGTTGACGTTGAGTGGCTGCCATGAGGCTGTAAGGACAATGCATCAAGGACAGCGCACCTGACAGCACTGCATAAACGCACGGTAAAGTGCCCGAGGTTGGGACTTGGGTGTATTCATAAATTGGGGTGTGGTAGCTGGCCGGGTATTGCTGCAAGATGCGTAATTCTGTTTGAACATCAGCCTCCTTCGTGATGCCCGACTTTTTGTCCTTGCGGCGTCAATTACCAGCCTCTGTACTGTCTATGAAGTTGGTGCATTACGAACTCGAAAAAGTAAATCGAAAAATTGGACAAGGTACAATATGACCAAGACAGAAAGAAAGGGAAGAAGATAGAAAAATACACACTTACCTGCCTGTTCTCGTTGATATGGAGCACCACAAAGCATTGGAGATATGTTGTATTGGGTAAAAGGCTGCTATATAAACAAAGTTTAAGCGAAAAAGAGGTCTAAACGAGTGACTGGTGTAGAGATCGAGCCGGATAATCAAATACAAAAGAATAAAACAAACAAGAAGCATGAACACATCAAAAGGGAGAAGACAAATAGACAACAAGCACAACCACAACATCCAAACACTCGTGGTATAACACCGCCATTAAAAAGAAAACACATTCACTCCCGACTCCAGCATATCACCGCGGCTATGAGAAGATCAAGCAATCCTGGACGGTGGGCTTGACCGTCTGCTGACTAGAATCCAGACGCTCATCCTCTCCATGCAGTGACAGCGCTTCCAAAATCAAAATAAACCAACCACCGCTCGCCTACTCCCTCAGAAAGATGGGAATGCCGTCCAGCGTCGTGCGGTTCTGTGCCAGCCCGTTGAGGCTGTCCCGGAGCGCCACCTTGGCCTTGGCGTCGCCCTGCGTGTTGGCTGTCAAGTCGCGCGTCGGTACGGGCTTTTCGCTTGAGGCGATGCCGGTTCCAGAGGACGCCTCCTTGCCTTTGTCGCGGACCGCCCGTTCGGCCGCATCTGTGGTGACGGCCACAGCCACAATGTTGGGCTTGCCTTTGTTGCTAGTGTTGATCACGCCGCGCGCAATCCCCGTGTCAATGACCAGCGGCACGCTCTTGCCGTAGCCCGTGCCGGTGCGACTGCTGCCGCCCTCTTCGTCGATGACCCTGCGGGCCACGCCGCTGCCGGCGCCGTACTTTTCGCTCATGTTGCCGTTGTTCACATCCTTCTCGTTCTTCCCGCCGGTCCGCCAGGAGTTGCCAAAGGGCAGCTGTGGCCGTAAAAATGAAGCCGTGTTGGAGTCGGCCGACGATAGGTTGCGGAAGCCGCCGCCGCCACCACCGCCCCCACCGTTCCCGTTGCCACCACCACCACCCCGAAACCGGTTGAACAAAAAGGCCGGCGACAGCGGCGACGACAGCCCGTTGTTGCGCCGGCGCCGGCCCCACAGCACAAACATGACCGCCACCACCATGACGGCCGCCACCGAGCCGACCACGGGCGCCGCGATCCACGCGCGGCTGTTGCCGTTGCCGTCGTCGGTGGACGAAATAAGGGAGGCGGCCGCGGCCGTGGCCGTGGACGACGCCATGCCGGCCATGGACATGGCGGCTGTTGCGGCCGCTGCTGTCGTGCCTGTAGCGGTGCCCAACCCTGTGGCCAGGCCGCCGCCCGCCAGCGTGCTGCCACTGAGCATGGGCACGGTAATGACCTCGGTCGTCACAATCGTACGGCTGATCGAGTCGCTCACAGAAGTAACGACAGACACGACGGTCTGGGTCACGATGCTCGGCTGGGGTGGCGCCACCGTGACGACGCCCGCGTTGGTGGTCGAGGTCAAGGCGACGACAGAGGAGGCCGGTGTTGTGGCCGCCGCCGCACTCGTAGCGGCACTGCTCGGGTCCGCTGCCGCAACGGCATTGCCCACAACAGCCGAGTCGATGCCCGTGTCGACAATCGGCGCCGGCGCGCCCGTCGTCTTGAGGTAGCAGTTTTTGAAACCCTGGGCGTAGCTCGCGTCAAAGGACACGGCGCCGCAGCCGCTCGTCGTCGCGCACTGGTCCATGCAGTCCTGGAGGGTGGCGGCGTTGTTTTGCGAAATGTCGGCGCCGTTGATTACATTGTTGCAGAACAGATTGAAATTCATGCTGCTCTGCGTGACGGACGCGCCCAGCGTGCCGCAGTTGGACGACGCCGCGGGGAACTGCGCGATGCCGCCGTTGAGCGTGGTCGAGGCGGCCGTGGCCGCGGCGGCACCGCCGCTGTTGGCGAGGTTGGCTTTGAGGGAACAGGTGGTGCCGTCAAAGGAGATGGCCTCGCATTTGGGGTGGAACGAGGCGCAGGCCACCGTACAAGCGTCAAAGGTGTCGGTGGCCGTCGAGTTGATCACGTCGCCGCCGACCGCCGAGTCGCAGAGCAGCGTAAACGACTGCAATGAGCCGATGGTGGTGCCGTTGGTCTGCGGACAGGCGTTGTTTGTCGTCGAGCCGCCACCGCCGCCGCCGCCTCCCGCTCCTGCTCCTGCTCCTGCTCCGCCGCCTCCGCCTCCGCCGCCACCAAACGGTGGAAACCCGTGGCCCTTCCCACCGCGTCCGAAACCACCACGGAAGCCTCCGCCACCGAACCCAGGCGGCCCGCCCTGTCTGGGATAGACCGGCCTCCCAGACCCCCGGCCACCGCGCGGCACATGCATGGCGAGAAAGTAATCGACGTGCGAGAAAGAAGAAACGACCAAAAGACGACGCTAGAGATCCTTGAAAGGACGACTGTAAAGATGACTGTAAAAATGTGAAAAAGAGTGTAGAGAAGTGAAAGAAAAGACGTAACAATTATCGGAAGCCCGCCGTAGAAGTAAAACTGCCAGCAGTAGAAGTTGTAAAAATGAACGACATGGCGCGCAGAAAGGACTGACGACGCAAAGTAGTGTGCACGATGCAAAAAGCAAGATGCAGAAGGAAGAAAGGACAAAAAAAGAGAAAAGGAGGGAAAGGGGAGAAAGAAAGATAGAGAGGAGAGGAGAGAGAGAGAGAGAGAGAAACAAAAGAGAGACGAGGAACGAAAGAAGAGGGTGGGCAGGAAATGATAGCCGTCAAGGGCACAGAGAGAGAGAGAGAGACAAAACGGAACAGGCACGAACGTCCGGCACGAACGCCCAGGCGGCAGAACACAAACGTGACCACTGTAAGAGTGACAAAAAGGAACTCGTTGGTGTCGGAAAGGGTCGACGATCAGGAAGGGCGGTTTTGCTTTGGGGGGGACGCTCGAAAGACTGAAGGCGTTCTTCGCCCAGCGCATCACATCTGTCGATCTTGGAACAAGTGACAGAAAGGAAGAGGGTAAGGAGAATAAGGAGAATGGCGGAACAACAGATAGAGCAGTTGACGAAGAAACACGACCGGCGTTGACGATGCCGAGAAGAGGGTCCTGCTCCTGTTCACGATGCGCGGCGAGGGTGACGACGAAGACGAGGAGAGGCAAAAAGAGGCATACCGGCCAAGACGGTGTCTCAAGATTTGCTTTTGCACGTCGCGTCTTTTGCCGTTTTCCGTCTTCGCTCTCGCTCTCTTCTCGTCGCCATAAAAAAAAGATCCTGCAGCCTCAAGTCACCGACGCTCGTGTTCTCCCTCCCTGTCTACCCCAGAGTTTGCGTGCTCATGGTCAAAGGTCAGAGCGGGCAAACACGTTCGCAACATGAGACGAGGTCTGCACGGCTGGTTGTACTGTTTCCAAAGGGCGATCACCAGCGACGACAGCCATGCCGTGGTGCACAGACATGCAGTGGAAAAGAAGCAAAGGCATTGTGGCTGAAAGTGTGTGTGTGAGAGAGAAAAGAAACGTACGAGTGTGTGGCATCTCGCTCTATAGGCAATATGTGTCAGGGGAACGCAAACATTGATAAAAAATATAGATCTCTCAGCCTCCGAGGCTAAATCGCGGCGGTGTCAAAGGTTGCATTCACCCGTTTGCCGACGTCTTGGATTTCGTGACAAAACAAATTAAAAGAAGGCTGAAGTTGAGAGGGTGTGAAAAGCGAAGTAGGAGGAAGGAAAGGATAAGGGGAAAAGACAATGAACCTCCCACAAAACAGTTTGGAGGCTCGGAGATGGAAGCGTCTCAGCGTGGGATACACATGAAGAGTGGTGATAAGATGTCGACGAGCACGCCATGGCAGCTGTGTCCCAAAGCGGACAAAATGATAGAACTCAGAAAGAGAAAAAGAGGAAGAAAAGACGAAAAGGAAACAGCAAAAGAACTCGATAGAAGACACATCCCCCGCACGTTCTCGTCTTCTTTTTCGTCTCTTCTTGAATGATGTCCCATCAGTTCTGCGTTCCACTGGAATCGAGAGAATGGTCGACGACGACAGCAGGGGTAAGGCTAACAGAGGAGAGTCGACAAGAAAGATGGGACAACTGAGTGCAACGCTGGCGAAGTCTGTTGGGTTCGTCAGCGCGCTGCCAGCTCGGACAGAGATCAGAACGGGTGGGAATGGGGAGGGATGGGGAGGGATGGGGCCAAGAGAGGTTTGGGGAACCCCCGTTGGATAAAAAAGCTTAAAAGGGCAAAAATGCGCACACAACAGCAGACGCAGCGCATGAATCAGAAGCGGCAGCCCGCAGATCACGCAGCGCGTTTTGACATGGATGTGGGTGAAGTCAACGGAAGATGACAAAAGAAGACAAAAAGAAGGAAACGGTGGTTCGTCAAAAGAGTGCCAAAATTGTACTAAAAAAAAAAGACTAGCATTGCTCCAGAAAATGGTATTTGAGAAAAGATGAACAAAAGACACAAAAAGTAAAAACGCCAAAACATGTTGCTATAATACACAAGGCGCGATATCGCCATTCGCGTTCTAGAAGAGAGAAGAGGGAAAAGTTATCAAAGAGAATCTACAGTACTCTTTCTCTACCTCTCCAACAAGACAGTGGTCCCCCACCCGACCCCGTGGTCACCGCCGGGGGTGCGCAGCATAGTCCCGCCGCGGGTTGCCGATGCCGCCGGGCCGCAGCAGCGGCTCCGTCTCGGCGGCGGCGTCGCTCTCCTGGCGGTCGATAATGTCGGAGATCTCGTCGGGGGTGGTGCCGTAGTGCTCGGGGTGGGCGCTGTAGCGGCTGGGGGTGTTGTCATCGAGGCGGGCGGAGCGGTACGACAAAACGCGGCGGTACAAAGGCCGCGACGAGGTCTTGGGCGGGGCCAAGCCGGCGGTGCCGTTGCCATTGCCATTCTCGGCGGAGCCGTTGCCGTTCTCCGTCGCGCCGTAGCCGTTGCCATTTCCGTTCACGTCGTCGTCCTCCCCCAGGCGGGCCCGCTGCAGCTCGTAGTACACGGCCATGGACAGCAGACAGCCCTGCATGATGGCCGTTAACAAAAAGATGCCCCAGGAGCTCCAGCCGTCCCACCCCAGCCGCGCAAACAGGCTAGCAGCAAACAGCAGGCCGCCGGGCGTCTGCATGCACATCATGGGGATGCTCAGGCTGCCGACGTGCTTGAGGTGGAAGGTGGTGTAGATTTGCGGGAGGTACTGGACGGCGGCCAGCAGGGCGGCCATGAGGCCCAGGCTGTTGGCCCACCCCGACAAGGCGTGGGGCGCGACGGCCGCGAGGACGGCGGTGACGACAATGACAAAGAGGCCGTGCACCAGACAGGTGCTCGCCACCAAGACGGCGGTCTGCCAGCGGGGCTGGTCGTCGCGAATCTCCTCCTCCGAAATGGGCACGGCGGCGTCGTCGTAGCGGAAGAAGACGAGAAACAAGACCAGGATAAAGGCGAAGCACAGCCACTGCACGCCGAGCTGGGCGATGCCGAGCAGGCCGGCCATGCAGTGCAACGTGTCGAGCTCGTGGCAGCAGGCGACGTCCTGGCGCGACTGGGGCAGGGTCAGAATGTTGGCAAAGCCGGCGGTGGCCGAGGTCACGCCCAGCAGGACAAAGTAGGGCGAGATGCCCTCGGAGGTGCCGCGGGCAATGATGCGCCAGTGCTGCGGCAGGTACGAGACCAGCATGCCGACGAGGATAAATCTGAGAGATGTGAGGTTAGCAAAGAAACGGGTAAAGAGAACGATCGACAGCCGCCACAGCCGTTCTTGCCGGCAACGTACATGGACACTATGAGGTTCATCACGCCAGGGGCGCGCAGGTCGTCGCAGCGCGACGACAAGTCGGGCGAGCCCAGGAGGAATGCGTCCATGGCAGGTGTGGTGGAGGGCGTGGGCGGGTATTGTAACGAGTGTCCAGGTGGTTGCTTTCGATGAGGTCGTTGTTTGTCGTTTCGCTCTCGGACCCGGGCGGAGATCGTTCGATGCGATACGCAAAGGGGGGGGCAGGCAGACGAAGGGGAAGCAGGCGGAATCAGCGGCAGGTGGTCGAGGCAGCAGGGCGTCCGGCCGGCACCATGGTGGTGCGCGACGAGGCGGTAGGGGGTGGTTTGCGCTTGCTTGTCGGTGTTTTGGAGTGACGGTGAATGATGCGAAACCGAGGAGAGAGAGTCAGAGGGGAGAGATACGAGATTCAGACGCAGAGGAGAGGGAATGGGGCAGGAGCGGCAGCAGCAGTAGCAGCAGACAGACAAAGGAAGGTGCGAGTGGCTTGAAACAAGGCCCCCCCAACCCCAACTTGGCATGGGCGCGGCTAGGCAGGCAAAGCCGCCGAGGCCGCCTAGTGGTGCCCTGTAACGAGTAGCTTTGCGCGACAAAGTGCGACAAAATGGCGCTACGGAGCAGGTGCTTCACTGGTTTTGCGCAAAACTCCGCGGGCGTGCAGCCGTTCTAGTGGGTCTCTTCGACTTCACAGTGGGCCGTGCTTATGTGAGCCGCTACGGGAAAGATGGAAAGGGCGGGGAAGCAAGCTGTTGCAGGCGGAAGGCGCAGCCGGCAGGCCACACATGTTTGTATCTTGCAGCACAAGTAGGTTGGAGGAGAGAGATACGGCCAACCGCAGGACGAGACAGGCCAGCGAAGGTCAGCTGGAGTAAAAGACGGACGAGAGCGAATGAAGGACAAAGTGATAACGACAATGGACAACTTTGACATGGATCTGTCAATGAGACGTCATCTGGCCGTTTTGCGAGTCACATGCGTTTACGAGCACAGCATCTTGTGTCAAGGGAACCGGGAGAAGGGTCAAAGACGGGTAGACGTGCATGAAAAGAGAAGGAGTGGAAGCATGTGCCGTCGTGCAAGATCAAAGTTAATTGGAAGTTCTCGACGACAAGTTGTTATCTGGCTGTCGTTGCAAGGATGCCATTGACGATGGCCACACGGCCTTGGCAGTGAGAAGGATGTTGTGTAGAGAAAGCTTGGTATTCATAAAAGAACGAGAATTAAAAATGGAAATAAAAAGTAGAAAGACCACGGCCTTGACAATAACAAAAACAACACAAACAAGACGACCTGCGAACCTGGGAACAGACGTCCACCGGTCCCGAAAAGCCGACCTTGGCGGCCGCTAAAAAGCTCCGTGCAAGGGCCTAAAACGAGGTGCTTGCCGCTAAAAGGCGCCTGCCACATGGGCTGTGACGCCATTGTGCATGGGGCAAATAAAGGCGGTGTGAAAATTGAGTGGCGGCTGCTGTATTGTAGGCGGCGCGCATCAGCATCTAGGCGGCAGGCGCCGAAAGTGCTTGCTTCTGTGGGAGACATCGCCAGCTGCTTCGACACCTCTGTCGATCGACTCACACCATGGACGTTGTCGAGGATGCCAGCCGGCCAGACGAAACCACACTACCCCTGCGGTCACCAAAACCTCCACAGAAGTCGCCAACACCACGGCCGTCGTCGTCCTCGCCCGAGGTGACCCTTGTCGCCGCCGCCGAACTCCACGAGACCCAGCGATGGAAGCCCACAACCCTCCACCCCGGCCCGGCCTTCAAGACCATTGAGTGGTGAGCCATCGTGCCCTTCTTTTGTATTTTGTTTACGGAACTCATCTTGCTAACATATCTGTCAGGTCCGCCGACGGCACCACCGTAATCACCTCGACCGCCTCCAAGTCCATCCTCAGCTACGTCCTGCCCACCGACCTCCTCGAGCCGCGCAACGACGACGACAACGACAACGACGACGACAGCACACCCCGCCACCGCACACTCACATGCCACGGCCGTCTCCGCTTCGGCATCACCCCCTCCGCCCTCGCGCCCGCGCCCTACTTCTCCCTCGCCGAGCCCTGGTCCCAGTCCGTCCTCGTCGGCTTCCGCGACCGCCCCATCCAGCTCTATCCCCTCTTTCCGGAGGACGATGAGGGCGGCGATGACCATAGCGACGACGCGTTGTATCCCCCGGTGACGACGCCCCTCGCCTCCTACGCCCTCATCAAGCACGAAACCGAGGCCTACCTCCCGCCCATGGCCCTGCTCTGGTCCGCCCCCGGCACCCACTTTGTCGTCGGCACCAAGAGCCTGCTGGCCCTCTTTGACGTGAGCCGCACCAGCAACGACCCGCCCCTGCTGCGCGTGCCCACGGCCACCCAGACGGGCGGCGGGTTTTCGCTGGGGCTGCGCGGCACCGTGTCGGCGCTGGCCGCGGGGACGGGCGCCTCCCAGAGTCTCACGGCCGCGGGCACGTGGACGCGCGGTGTCGGGCTGTACGACCTGACGCGGGCCGGGGGCGCGTGTGCCGCCAACTGGAAGGTCACGTCCGACACCTCCCCAGAGGCCGGCGGCGACGGCATCGTCCAGACCCTGTGGAGCCCTTGTGGCCGCTACCTCGTTGTCAACGAGCGCAAGTCAAACGGCCTGCTCGTCTACGACGTACGGGGGGCCGGCAAACTCTTGTGCACTCTGGCCGGGCGGTCGGCCCACGCCACCCAGCCGGTCCGGGCTACTGTGTACGAGTCACAAAATGATAGTAGCGGCGGCGGCTTCGAGCTGTGGTCCGGCACGGACACGGGCGCCGTGGTCTTGTACGAAGGCGTCGGCACGCGCGAAGGTACGGTCGACCCCATGTGGCGGTGGCAGGCCCACGAGCGCGCCATGGTCGGCGGCACGGCCATGCACGCGAGCGGGTCGGTGCTAGCGACGTGTGCGTCATCGCCGCCGATTCCGGACGGTCCCGAAAGCGAAAGCGACAGTGACAGCGACAGCGATGACGACAGCAACAGCGAGAGTGACAGCGGGAATGAGGACGACTCGAGTGACGACGGCAGTGAGGCGTCGTCCACCAACTCTGGTGTCTCAAGCAGATTGGCCCAGCCTCGGACACCAGTATCGGATCCCAGCATCAAAATATGGAGCCTGTTGCCGTTGAAAGCATACGACGAATAAGGGCAGTGACAGGATGACGCATCTACGTTTTGTATACCATGGGGTGGCGTTTATGGGATGGGATTGGATTTTACGCATCAGGAGTTTGGGCACGAAAATTAAGTTATATTTTTATTTCGTGTTTTACTTTTATTTTTATTTTCGTTTCAATTTTTTTACCAATTTCCAAAAAAGGAAAGAAACCCCTTTTGGGGGGCATCATTTATTTTCATATAAAATAGATGATTTGAAGACATCATCTATACATTTTATTTTCAGAAAGGAGCATTGCCAGCAGGGGCTCTCTCTGCAAACAACTTGTTGACTGCAGCAAGAGCATTCTGACAGCCCACCACCGAACCGAACCGACGTAAACGCTCCTCTGACGACATTTTGATGAGTTGCCGAATGCAATCTCTCCCGTCAACATCAGCCCACCGGTTTGTCCTACTTGCCTCCCGCAGAACGCCGAGAACAATCTGGGCGTCGTAGACATTGAAGCCAGCCTGTCTCAGGAAAATCTCCCAGCGCGTCTCCTCTTCGACGAGATACTTCTCTGCTATTCGCCGCTTCCCATCCTTTTTTGCAGTTTGAACGAGCAACGACGCCACCCACTCGGCCATGGCCTGCTCGCCACCGCCGACATACGAGGCCGACACCTTGCACGGCAGACTGCGCACAAACCCCTGCAGTTGGGCCAGCGCCATGGCGTCCGACGGCGAGAGCTCTGGAAGATGATCATGGGCTCCCTCACGGACAGGCCGGGCGTTGTTGCGATAAATAAGAATATGCAGCTTCTGGTACTTTGGTGCAATGGCGGCCATGCGGCCCTGGAAGACGAGCCGTTTTTGTGTGTCCGTTTGGCGGAGGCCGACCATGGTGGCCATGATGACGCCCGTGGACGGCGACACAACAATGTCGGCTTCGTCGCTGGTGTTGATCCCGTCGTAGCCGGCGGGGTGCTGCTGGTAGTCACGCTCGACAAACTCCAAGCTCGGGAGGAGCTTTACCAGGACAGTTCGAAGGGCCCGGGGAATAGCTGTAGACAAAATGGCCTTTGGAAGATCAGATGTGACGACCGCCAAGGGCTGTATCTCTGTGCCCTTTTCAACAATAACGGTCGCTGTTTGTGTCGTAATTGGCAGTGGATGTACCGGCGCATCAAGGGTCGCAACCTGGGAGTTGTCTTGTTCGTCCATATTCGTAGACGAGTCTGCAAATGCTCGGAAGCCCAGCAAAAGTTCTGGCGCCTTGATCTGGACCGCTTGTTGGGATGCAGTGATATCTGTGCTGCTAGGCGTCGGAGAGTTCGGTGTGTGGTCCATCTTTCGTTTCTTGTGTCGATTCATCAGATCACCCCACGGATTGCTGCTGTCCTTCTGTGGCTTTAACTTTCCTTTTGCAGAACCATTGTTGGAGTCATTTTGCGATTTCTTAGACTCTTCCAGTGCCGATTTTGAGGCATTGACTATGGCTTCTTCTGACACTGCGGCTTCCTTTGGCACTGGAGGTTCTTTTGGCACATCCTCTGGAATTTCGAGTGGCCCCTCATCAACTTTGTGAACGAACACCATTGGCTTGATGGAGCTGATCATCATTGACTGGATATCTGGTACTGTTTTAAACAACGATGCCGTCTTCTCATAGCATTCCTGGTCGATCTCCAGTATCTCTGTGTACAGCTGGTCGTATTGTGCTGTCATCGCGCCGAGATTATCTTTGAGCTGGCGGTCTCGGTCATCGTCGTACTCAAATTTCCATTCAAGACCCTGGAAGGCTGATTTGGCATCGTGCATCATCCATTGGAGCATGTCGAGAGAACTCTCGCCCGCGTTGTGCCAGTTTGGAAGACTGGACTCTATTCCCACGGCTGGAACCGGAATCTTGGCTTGAACGACGATCTCGTTCTCTTCAAGAGCAAGGAGACTCTCCGCTGTGAGCTCTTCATAGTTTGCACCTGGGCAGTCAACATCTGATAGGCCGTCTTCAAGGTCGTGCTGAACGTCTTGAGCTGCGTCGTGCTGGTTGCTGTCGAAATACGGCGAAGTTTCATCGTCCTTGCCGTCCTCATCCTCGAGTATTGACTCGTTAATCCAGGCGCTGAAGGGCTCGTCGTCTTCTGTTCTGCATTTTGCAGAACATTGAAGAATCAAATCACTAGACATAGACGACGGAGACATGGAAAGGTCACTCTCGTGTTGATACTTGCGTGGAAGTATGGGTAGCTGGGAGAAAAGATTGTCCATTGAATCATCGAAAGCGCAGCCCGAGAATGGCGGCATGCATATATCGACGGTCTCGTCCCTCCATACATCTCCTGTCTGCTCTGAGAGGAGCCGCTCCGTCTCTTTCAGTTCTTCACTCACACCGGAGCTCACGTCGGAGGCATCCGGGACGAGGCAAACGTCACCGCTCGGAACGACGTAGTTGAAGTCGTCGACAGGCGGCAAAGGTGGCGATACATATCGGTGGGTAAGAGTCTAAAGATGTTAGATGCATGTCGATTTTCTGGTCGACTCGAAGGGGGTCTTACCGGCATCGTGATCTGTTGGTCGAGAAAGGCAGCCTGGTCCTTGTCGGTCCACTCCATGCTGGCCATAAGCGACACCAAGGAACGGATGGAGTGCTCAGAGACCACCATCGTCTCTGTGCGAATGCTCTCCTCGAGGTTTGCAGCGTAGATTGACGCATCAATGGGAATGGCGAAAAGGTCTTGTTCTTCCTTGCAGCTTTGGACCAGGCCATGCTTCCGCACACAGTCCTCACCGCGGCTCACCGCCGCTGTAGTGGTCTTTTGTAGCTCAGCGCAGTCTTCATCGGGATCGGTGAGGAGAAGAGGTCGTTCCAGTTTGAGTGTACGAGCTCGCTCTGTCTTCGATCTCGCAGCCTTCTTCGACCGGCCGCTGACGACAGCTTCTTCGCACGCTTTGAGTTCATCCTCGGCAAGCCAGCGACAGGCCGCCTCGAGCACACCGGCCACACGACGCGGCACGGTCCACAGCTCTTCGATCTTGGTGGGCGGTAGAACGAGCGGCGGCAGGTGGTCGTCAGCCAGTGACCGCTCGATGGCCGGGATGCGGCACTGCTCGTCGGCGGTGACGCTGTAGTGGTACTGCAAGTGGTCATCTGTCTCGAGGGCGAGGACGAGGTCGTGGGCGAGGGCGTATTCGTGGCTTTCGGTCGCCGCCTGCAGCTGTTTGGCTGCCAGCGGCACCAGGGGCTCATTCCAGTACACGGCGCTGCTGGTGCGGATCATTGCTGTATGAATGGGGTGAGAATAATAGGATGGGAGAGTGCGATATTAGCTGGTACTTTGGAGCTGTGGAACAAGTTGAACTCAAAAAAGGGGCTCGATATGAATTTACCTGGAAATGGTCGAAATAGGCAACTGCGAGTGAATATGTACGATGGATAAACTCAGGGAAGGAAGTCACGATGGTGCGAACATGGATGTGGAAGGAGCACTCGGCGGACGTCGTGATCCTCAATGAGTACTGTTCGCTCCTTCCTTCACACTTGATAAAACTTGTATATTATTCTGATTGTTGTATTATTATTGATTTCTATCCTAACCGCTATTATGAACAAAATAAAGGTATCCCAAATGCATGTCCGCCAACACCTATCTATACAAACCGACCAAGTACACTGTCCGGCGACATTACGACCACATCAGGTTGCGGCTCTTTTGCCGGTTCTGCTGCCACAGGGGGCGCATCGTCCCGGGCGGTGACGCCGGTGGTGAGAGAGTCTTGGTGGCGCCGTCGGCACCGCCGGCTGCGAGCGTGGCCGCCGGCGGGCTGACGCCGCCCACGGCGACGAGCTGCCCGTCGAGGGACAGCGACGGCGACGTCATGTTGAGGGAGAGCTGCTCGTTGCGGCCGCTGTTGGTGCTGCCGCGGTTGTCGACGCCACCACTCGCGGCACGGGTCATGCTGCCCCGGTTGCCCGTGGCCAGACTGCTCGCACTGTTGCTGGCCGTGCTGCCGAGCCCGCTCACGCTGCTTCGGCTGCCGCTGCTGGCGATGCCGCTGCTGCCGCCGCCGCGCAGGTTGAGTGTGGGCTGCTGGTGGTGACCTGGCGGCAGGACACCCGAAGAGTCGCGCTCGGTGCCGATGATGGTGTTGTTCATGGTGTCGACGTTGCTGAGGTTGCGGGGAAGAAGACCCTCGCTGTCATTCCCGGGGGCGGCATTGTTGTTGTTGCTCTCGCTCCGGCTGAGCTCGCTCGGATCCTCCTCCCCGATCCGGCTCAGGACGTCCTGGTAGCCGCGCGTAAACTCGTCAAACTCGCGGTTGAGGGGCACGCGGTCGGGCTCGACGAGCATATCGTCGGGGTGGGTGGGCTGGTAGTTGCTGTTGATGTTGCCGTAGCTGTGCAGCTGCTGTTGGGCCTGGGGCTTCGGTGGGGGCTGCGGTGGGGGCTGGCCGTTGGCATCGTAGTAGGGCGACTGCTGGGAGATTTGGTTGTAGACCGCGGCGTTGGAGGCGGCGCGGGAGACGATGCTGCCGCTAACAGAACCGACGCCAGGAGCACCAGGGCCGGCCCCAGCATCAGCGCCCGCCGTGCTCACCACGCCGCGGTAGCTGCTCCGCTTGGAGGCGTCGCGGGACAACAGGCTGTTGGCACCGGCGCTGCTCCGGCGGGTGGGGTTGGGGGCGAGGGACGACGAGGCAGCGATGGCCGCCATGGCCGCGGGGCCCACGGCCGGTGTGGCCCATGTGTCGTCGCCGTCATTGTCTCCTCCACCACCTCCACCACCTCCACCACCACCACCCGGCCGGAACGGATTGTCGTAGTCGCCCGGTGGTGGCGGCCGTGGTGGCAGCGGTCCACCCGCGGTGATTTGTGTGTACGTCCCCGTGGCACCGGTGCCCATGGCCATCTCCGGGTTGAAAAGGCCTGCCTCAAAGTCGTCGGGGGTGCTGTGCAGGGCCTGAAAGCTGCCGCTGGCGCCGCGGAAGCCGGAGGGACCCTTGCGGGTGGTGTAGTTGCCGCCGCCACCGCCGCCGCGGCGTTTTTTCCAGACGAAGTAGACAATGATGGCAATGATGGCGATCAGCCCGGCGACGCCGCTGATGGTGGCGCCAATGATGACGCCGGCGCGGTCGCCGCTGTTGATGCCAGTGTTGGCCTCATTGCCGGGGTCGGTCGACAGTGAAGCGCCGCCGGTCGGGGTGTGTGTGGAGGTGGAGGTGGAGGTGGTGGTGGAGGAGGAAGAGGTCGAGGAAGAGGATGATGACGAAGAGGAAGACGTCTTGGAGGAGGTGGACGACGACTTTGTTTTGGAGGATGTTGTTGACGACTTTGTCGTCTTCGATGACGACGATGACGATGTCGTGGTCGTCGCAGTAAAGGTCCCCGTAAAGGTCACGCGCTCGCTGCTAATGGCCAGCGTGGACATGCCCGAGGCCGTGGCGGCGACGCTCTGGCCCAGGGTGCTCGCCGACCCGCAGCCGTACTGGTAGTAGCCGCCGGGGAACGAGTTTTTGTAGCAGAAGCTGCCGCTGCCGCAGGTGTAGACGTAAGGGTTGACGTCCGTCGCTTCGCTACTTCCGTCCACACAGCCGGTAAAGACACCCGCGGTGCACGTGGCCACACCGTTGGGACAGCAGCCGACGGCGCCGTGCTCGGCGTCGAGGACGCAGTGGCTGCCGGCGGAGCAGGTGGCGGGCAGGTCGGGGTTTCCGCCAATGTAGCCGCAGATGGTGTTGTCGTCGCGGGGAAGGAGGGCGGCGGCCCCAAACTGTCGCGGGGATTGCCGTTGATGTAAGCGGTTGTCGTCCGGAAAGGCCGTCGGCAGAGGCCATGGGACGACGTTGAGGGCGCGGTAGGGCACGGTGGTGAGCGGCGCAGCTACAGGTGTGGACCCTGGTGCCGCAGCTCGTGTTGGCTGTGCGGTCGGAGCAGCTCTTGGCGGATGGTCGAGGACAGCGGCTGCGGCAGCGCCGTCGACAAGACTGCAGGCCAAGAGAAGGGTGAGGAGGAGAGACGCCGTGGGCGCGGGCCGGCGCTGGGTGGCCATGTTGTCGACCGTCATGGCTGCGGATGGGGCTGGCCGTTGTTATTGTCGTCCGTAGTGAAGGGGTTTCTGGCGTGGGCGGCACAAGCACGCCTGCTCTGCTGAAAAGGGCGAGAAGAGAATGAAGGTTGCGTATGCAGACTGTTATATTTTGTGCGTACTTGCTATGATGTCGCCAGCTTGCACTTGATGTCGTCGTCTGCCGGTCGTTAAGACGTGAGATAGGACGGCGACATATATAAACAAAGGATTGCAAAGAAGCTTTGCGGGGAGAGGTGGGATGTAGAGAGCCGAAGCAGCTCGTGAGCTGTGACCTCACTCGGCAAAGCGAGCCGACACCATCAAGCGATGAGAGTAAATAGAAGCACGGGATGAGTTAATTTGCATTTACATGCAATATATGCGCGAGCGCTTCATCGGTCGAGGTCGAGGTGACGATGTGAGGGGGGGAGGTGACAGGAGAGCGGACAATGACAAAAGAAAGAATAAAAACAACACGGAAGAGCTAGAAAAGCTCAAAGGCCCCTCCTTGATCTGAGAGATCGACGGCCGTTCAATTTATTGGGCTCTGCCTTATTTTGTGTGGTGTGGGTTGCGTAAGTTTGGGTGTGTGTGTCTGTGTGTCCGTGTGTTGATTTTCTTTTTTTGGTGTCTTTCGTCAAGGCTGGGCTGGACCGGGGCAACGCAAAAAGCAACGAAAGGGATGGTTCGGTGAGGTTGGCTTAGTGCAGAGAATCCGTGCAGCTCGTCTGTCGGCCGTCGCGCAGGTCGAAATTGAACAAGAGGCTTTGTTGACAATGCCGTGCCGCGGGGTATGGGGGGGGGACGAGTGGACGAGTGGACGAGAGGGTGTCGAGGCGGGAGGTTGTCAGAAAGAGGCGAAGGAAAGTAAATAGATTGCGTGGGAGGAAGAGGAAGGAAAATAAAAAAAGAGAGCGAGCGAGCGAGAGCGAGCGAGCGAGAGCGAGAGAGAGCCGATCCGGGAATTAATTTGGGAGGGCAATAATAGCAACACTGAAATGAATAACAACAAGCGAAGATGCACGAGGGAAAGAGGGAGGGTGAGAAAGAAAGGGAGGGAAAAAGAGGATAAAAGAAAGAGGATCGCCGTCGTCTGTGTTCGAAGTAAACAGGATGCGGTGGCTGTGGGGATAACGGGTCGTGAGAGGGGAGAGGGGAGAGGGGAGAGAGGAGAGAAGAAATAAAACGAATTAAAACGAATTAAAACGAATTAAAAAAAATGAGATATTGACTACGAGTAGATCTATGAAAAGAAGATTGAAAAAAAAGAGAGGAAGGAAAGACGCCCAACGCCCCAAACAATAGAGGACAGGACGACGAATGGCACGCAGACTGGACCTGGACCTGAGCGTGAGCGGGCGCCTGGGGTCCAGGGGAACAAGGCCACAGCTGGGGCGCATGAAAAAAAAGGATGCAACGGCCGGATTGGGTCGAGCTCGAGCTGTTGTGGATTTTGTGGATGGCTGTGGATGTCCGTGGATGTCTGTGGACAGGGCCAGGATGGAATGTGCCGAAGGAAAAAAAAAAGGTAAGAGACAGAGAACGCAGGAAAGGGACAGGGTTGACGACTCTGTGACAGTACAAGTCTGCGAGTACTCCGTATATGACAGGATGACTGACGACTGCGACGCTGATACGATGCTGTTGCGATGCTACGACGCTGTGAGGAATGGGCGTTGCGCGTGGGATCTCAAAGAAGCGTCGCAAACGAACTCCAAGATGTGATTGGCATGTTGTTTTGGCGCGGCTGTGGCAACGGTGTGGTGAATTTGGGGGACACCATTGAGAGATGAGAGACATGCTCGCCCGAAACGGATGGAGGGCGGTCGATCTCGGCGAGCGAAGAGGCTCTGGAATTCAACAATTCATAATCGGCGGGGACATACTACCGTAGACGACATAGCTGGGTGCATACGAGTCCTTGTACGAGCACGCATAGAAAAGCAACACAAGACTCGACGGAAACGCCTCGTTTGTGACGAGGCCGATGAGTGCGAGTGGCTTGGGGAGGATGAAAGGAAAGAAGAGAAGAAGAGAAACCGACTAAAAATACACAGTACGACGTACGGAGTACGGAGCACACAAAGAAGCTTCTCTGCACAGGCGTGTCAAAATCCAGGAAGGCGAAGAGAAAAGGGCTGAAGCGACAGGGTCAGGGGAGGACAGGGTGGACAGGATGGACAGGCTCGGTCCAGCCAGGAGGTCCATTTTTGGAGAGAGGTGAGGAGAGCTCTTTGCCTTTCCCTCGCTTCTCTTCTGCAGCGGGAGATTGATAGGGATCGCAGTCTGCAACCAGGGGCACCCAGGGGCACCTTGGCCAAGACAAGAAGGAGCGCTCACAGGTGTCCAATCAGCGATGCCCGTCCAGGGTCGCCAGAGTCGGCCAAACGATAGTGAGCAGAAAAGGAAAAGGCAGAATACGAATCTGGATCGGACGTGCACTCTTTTTGTCTCTCTCTTCCTCTCTCTTGCCGCCAAGGTCCGGGACCACAGGATCGCCAGGGCAGACAAGGAGGCTGTGCTGGGGGACGGGAACGACACGCAAACAAAACGGGGAGCGAGAGAGAGAGAGAGAGGTTGCAGAGGACGAGGAATGTCCAAATAAAGATACAGTGTCGGGAACTGTGAGGCACTGCTGGGCGACGCCGCTCACATGGTGCATACAAAAGATGCACACTGTACGTTATATTGGATCACATACCGGGCTTGGGTCAGCGCCCAGCTCAGCCAGGAATGCGCCTTCTTTCCCCACGGCAACGCCTAATCGATGCATGAACGAGCACAAGGTTGCGGGACGGAGAGAACTACTTGGTAAAAATACAGAGTAAGATGCCTCGTACGGAGTATTATTTCACAACGCCTCTTCCAACCGTTCCTGTAAGTGCACAAGTAGTGCGCATCAGGGGCCGTCCGCGAACGCTAAACTAGCGACCCGAGCTGCTGTAAGATTCCTAATTTATGGGGAAGACGTCATCAGGGTCTGCAAATACAGGAAGACCGCGTCGTCCAGTCTGTCTCCTCAACCTCACCTTTTGGGCACACATCTTTCGATGTCTGTTGATTCACGTCTACTGTTTTTGCTCATTGTTCTCCTGCTGTGCCCTCTTGCAACATCCCGTTCCCTGCTCCAAGGCCATGAAGAATCATAACGTGTCTATTTGTCTCATATGTCTCGTATATGCGTGTCTCTATCGTGGTTGTTTGTCTCTGCCAACGGTGTCTTTCAGGAGGAGAGTGTTGGCATGTTTGCGTTTTCTGACGTCGTATTGTCTCTCGTCGTAATGTCTCTCCTTCTAAATCCGTCCACCAACTCCTGCAGTGTAATGTACGCCTGCCAGCAACTACGGCCACTCGGGCGGTCTCCCCTTCTCCTTCTCGTCCGGGCTGTCGCAAGTCCGACGGCTGTCGCTGTCGTGGAGGTGTCCTTGCGCAGCCTCCTCATTCTGCAAGCCGGCCTGCGCGACGTCGTCGAAGCCGGCAAACGGGTCGTCGGTGTGGCTGTCTCCATGGCTGCCACCGTGGCTTTGGCTGGCTGCACGGCTGGGTGCACCACTGCGCGCACTCTGCGGTATGGTGCGCCGCCCCGACGTCGACCGCGACGGCGTGTTTAAAAAGCGGAACAAGATAAAATTGTCCATTGACAGCCGCGCCAGCAGCCGCTGCGGCGCCCCGCCGGCGACCTCGTCGAGCTCGCCCGGTGCGGGCGGTCGTGGCCGCTCGCTTCGGTCGCCGCTGACAAACGACTCGCGCGGCAGCGATACCGAGAGTGACGCCGACAAGGAGAAGCGCGCTAGCGCCTCGACGACGGGCGGCGGAGGGTGGCGGTCCCGTGCTCGGTGTTGCTGGCGCTGCCGCAGGCGGTAGTGCTGCTGCAGGGCGGCCCTTTGTTGGAGGAGGACCTGCTCGGTGGAAAGCTGGCCTCCTGCTCCTGCCCCCTCTGCGTTCATGTCTGCCTGCCCTCCCTGTTCCCGCCCAAAGTAGACCCGCCGCTCCAGCGGGCTGTCCAGGTCGTGCAGGGCGTCCATTCGTTCTTCCACCTCGAGGTGGTCATCCTCGTCGTCACCGGCAGCCGCCTCTCGACTGCCCCCACTCCCTGGGGCTGGGTGGCGCGCTTCGGTCGCCGGGAGTGCCCAGCCCGCGTGGCACGCGCACAGCAGAAGGAGGGCTAAGAAGGTGGGGAGGGCGTCCAGCACAAGGGCGTACAGCGTCGAAGACGACGATGACGAAGTCGTCGTTGTCCTGCGAGAGAGGGTGGCCGCTGCGGCCACCCTCCTCACGACTGTCGCCACCGCCTCTGGCTGCGTCGTCATCGTCGACGTCGTCATCGTCGTCGACTTGCCCTCCGCCGCCATCACCGCCACCACCGTCCGGTACACCACCCGCATCACCACCAGCGCCAGCACCCCGTACGTCGTCCCCAGCAGCCACACAATCTGCCGCCGTCGCCGCGGCGGCAGCGATGGCCGCACCGTGCCCGCTTCGGACCGCTCCTGCTGCCCGCCCGGCCGCGCCGGC